>CALYCA010000388.1:0-18673 GCA_944452715.1 Ophion slaviceki | reverse complement strand
TTGATCAGCTTGCACCGAGATTCATGATTAAAGAACGTTTCCGGCAGGCACAGACGCCTAAGTGTACAGGCCTAACTTACGCTTCTGAAAATTCCTGCCCATTTCTCACTCATCATAAAATCCCAACATCTGGCTGTGGATTCGTTTTGAGCTTGGAGCTTGGAAATTTCGATTTCCCATAGAAGAAAAGGGAAACGCGGTGCCTCACCCACATGAACAACTGAATATAGAAGGCAGCTGATGCTTGGCTGTACTGGCTACAGTACTTGGTCGTACTGTTGAATCCACCACTCCCTCTGCCTCTCCCTCTCTCTCTCTCCCCCTCTCTCTGTCTCTTCTCTTTCACCATACAGAATTGCCAGACCAGAAACAATTGAATTCGTCGCTATCTTCTATGACCAGCAGAGCACTCCTATATATATATATATATACGCATTTCTACGTATTCTTCGTTATTCATTGGTTCAAGCGACCTGTCTGCAAACCGACTTTTGCTGACATGAATGGCCGCAGAAATATCCCATATCGATACAACTCTTATACTTAATCGGCATGCTTAATAACGTTAGTTAAGATTCAGGATGAACTGAACCCTATTGCAAGGATGGCTCTAGTGCAGAAAAGACTGCTGCAAAAATGCGTGAAGGAGGAAAAACGGGAGTTGAGTCTAGCCTTAAGGGTTAATCCCAAAAATCCTCAAGGACTGTACACATCACGCTTCGGTGGATTAAAAACAAAGCTGAGCTGAACCCAGATACGTACTTAAAACCTCAATGATCCGAATGTATATCAAATCAACCTAAACAAACGCGAATGTCGGAGGGGGTTAAACGTTTCCTTCTGGATGACCCGTAAGTAGAAGCTCCCGTGAAGTGAAGTTTTTCTTTACTTTGCTGCTTTAGCCCCCCCCCCTCATCCTAACGGCAATTTCTTTAACTTTTCGCCGTCATATTATTGTATAATACTATACTGGGTCAAACCTTTTCCTGCGCATACATCAGGACTTCCTTTGATTCAGGTGAAATATGACAAAATATTTTTCAAACCCATCAACTTCGCCAAATAATCGGCCGGTCCCATTTGCGCGATGTTCACGGATTCGTATAAAAACACACACACATGCACACATATAAGGAGCCCTTGAGCTGACACTTGGCCAACAAGAGCATTGTTGTTAAGACTCCTTTTCGTTGACCGTCCATTCATAGTACATGGATCGATACATCTGGCGCTCTCTCACCTACTACGTCTCCACTCTTTCTTATCTCTCTCCTTCTCCAATCACCTATCCATTTAGCTTGCAGTTACTTCAATGCTAACAGATCGCAGCACAATAGCAGAAAGTGCGCGTGCCGGCTGCTTGACTTCGACGAGTCTCCAGCTACCCTTCTTTTACCGCGAATCTTCGTGGTAGACAATCTTTATACAACTGGCTATCGCGGCAAGATTGGCTGAGTTAATATGAGAGACACAGCAAGAAAGAAGGTGTGTGTGTGTGTGTGTGTGTGTGTGTGTGTGTGTGTGTGTGTGTGTGTGTGTGTGTGTGTGCGTGTGCGTGTGCGTGTGCGTGTGCGTGTGCGTGTGCGTGTGCGTGTGCGTGTGCGTGTGCGTGTGCGTGTGCGTGTGCGTGTGTATGTGCGTGTGCGCGCGCGCGCGCGTGTGTGTGTGTGTGTGTGTGTGTGTGTGTGTGTGTGTGTGTGTGTGTGTGTGTGTGTGTGTGAGAGAGAGAGAGAGAGAGAGAGAGAGAGCGGAAACGCGTTGCGGCGCGTGGCGAGGGGCCCCGGAGGCCAGAGCAAAACCTCGCGTGCCACAAATTGCTTTGGCTCGTACCTACTGGGAGAGTAGTAGGTATGTATCGTGGATAAGAGAGAGAGGAAGTGGTGCGGTTGGCGGGGTGGGGGGGGGGGCTGGCTACAGCAGAAGCAGAAGCAGCAAAAGAGTCGTTCGTGCACTCACTTATGTACGCGTCTTACTCCCTTCCCTCGCCCCTTTGCAATGTATATACCGCTACCTCTCCTCACCTCCCTATCTTACTCCTTCTTCACCCTTTCGCAATTCCTTCCTCCTCTCATCCATATACACCATGTACACGTCACTTTACACTTGCCCTTGCCAGCGAGTTTCATCGGTTGGATTTATAATCCAGTAGCTTCCACGAGTCTCCACCGAATCTGCACACTCCCTTTTGCATGTCCATATACAATACGTAACACGCACGTGCCCTCGATCAATCTCCACTGCTCGCGATCTCACTCGGTTCACGGCAATAACTTGGATGTCACTTTTAGTCTCCCACAGCGAAGAGACACTTCACGAGTGATGGCTGGATAAGATCGGCCGCGTTGACAAGACCGAAGGGGACTTCAGTAAAGCCACTTATGTTTTTCCAAAATGGACTTTAAAAATTATTTTCAATTAAATTTTTCTATATCGATGAATTTTTATCTCAAGATTTATAAACCATGGTCACAAATATGTAAAACGATGTTTTTCACGTTTAGCCGTCGTAGTTTTAAACTTTCGACAAAAACTCGGTGATATTCGTAACCGGCGGAAAATTTCCCATTCAATGAACTCGTGGAATGGTTTAAATGTCAAAAAAGTTTGTTTCGACACGTTTGGCCACTTTTCCACCAAAATCTTCAAATTCCAAAAAATTCATCCAGCCGGAGCGTCTTCCTCTTTTGGGTGACATCAACTTGGTAGGGTAGTTTTAAAAAGGATTTTAATAGACTTAAAGAGTGCCGTTGGATTCATCCCGATATTAGGATTAGTTTTTATAGAAAGTCCCGTCGATAAATGGCTACAAAAGAGGGAAAGGGGGAAAAAATGCCAAAATCGATGGTCCTTCTTTGAAATTTTGTAAAAAAATTCAAAAAACCATCGGAACTCCATGAATCAAACCGAACGATTGAACGAGGATCGATGGAGAAACCTCTATTTGGCGAAAGTGGGGAAAAAATTTGGGTTTGTTTAGTTCCTACCGATGTATTTTTATCCCACAACCACGAATTCGCCGTTAATTTCCCCCAAAACCTTCAATTTAAAAAAATCGTCGAAAGTGTATGTGAAAGAACGTTTTTCGCGTTTAGCTAGCCTAAGTTGAAGCTTTTGACAAAAACTTGGAGATTTTCATAATCGGCGGAAAATGTCCTATTAGATAAACCATTGAAATGGTTTAAAAGTCGAAAAAAGGCATTTCGATCTCTTTTGTCCACTTTTTCGGAATCGCCAAAATCACGAAGATACAAGCAGCCGTAGCGTTTTATTTCAGTGACATACATGTGGGGGCATAGAATTCAGGGCGCTGGCACTCGGGCAGAAAAAATGAAAGTCGCCAGTTGCTAGGAAAAAATTCAATCGACGGTAAAACAACAGATCGAAAAAATCGGCAGTCGGTGGATGTCAGGGCGGCAGAGCGGACGCATCTATGAAAACTATTCTCATAACATTTTGTAATATTTCAATAAATATTGTTCATTGTTTCTAAAAGTGCTTCATCCTGATTCCTCGCCTTCGGCTATTAAGGAAAATCCCTTTCCGTCAAAATACAGGGTGTCCAATAGGAAGTTGCCAAAACTAAATAAGTGTCTCTTCCCTCCATGAATTCAATAGGGGTCCCTTTTTCTAAGGCGCATACCTGAGGCCCCGCAGTTTTATTCCAGCCGTAGTTGAAGCAAGTACACGCGTGTCAAAATGAGTGAGCTCACCACGGAAGAAAAAGTATATCTTATTGAGTGCTTCTTCTCGAGGGGAAAAATTTATAGTAATGCGTATAGAGGGTTTCGTACTAAGTTTGGAACTCATAGATTTGCCAGCGAAAACACTCTGAAAAATCTACCACACAACTTGTGTTTCAATTCAATTAAACTGCATTGAAGTAATTTTACGTTAATTTTTGTAGGATAATCGATAACTTCGTGAAGTATGGTACACTCCAGGACCGTAGACACGAGTTGCCAGGTCCATCTGTTACGGTGACTACACCAGAGAAGATCAACGAAGTTGAGAATTATTTTAAACAAAATCCAAATGATTCGATCCGGAAAGCTGCTCAAGCATTAAAAATAACCAAATTATCATTACACAACATTTTGAAATATTTTTTAAAGTTTCATCCGTATAAAATAAGCACTCATCAATTGTTAACTGAACATGCCATGACGAAACGCATCGAATTTTGTAACACTATTACGGGAATGTTTGAAGCCGAAGAACTTAATGAGAAATTGATTATTTATTCCGATGAAGCACATTTTTGTATGAATGGGTACGTAAACAAGCAAAATTACCGGTTTTGGGGAACGGAAAATCCCAACATATCGCTAGCGAAGTCCCTTCATCCACAGGAAGTAACGGCATGAGAAGCGATTTCAGTAAAAGGAATTTATTTGCAATTCTTGGAATCTACGGTAACAGGAGAGAATTACAAACAGCTTTTGGAAACGAAATTCTTCCCTCATGCAAAAAAGAGGGGACTGGTTAAAAAATTTTACTTCATGCAAGATGGAGCAACGCCGCACCGAACTCATGAGGTGTTTGAAGCTATTCATCGCGTATATGGGACTCGAGTAATCGGTCTGGGGTACCCTAAATTTGCTCAAGGCGGACTATAATGGCCTCCGTACTCACCGACCTGAAACCTTGTGATTGTTTCTTGTGGGGTTACATTAAAGATCATTGTTACGCTAAAAACCCCAGCACAGTAGAAGAACTGATCGCGGCCATCCAGGAAGTGGTTCGCGGCATTACGAACGATATGTTGGACACAGTTTTTCATAGTTTTCAAAAGAGAATTGATTTTTGTGCACAATCCAACGGTTCGCACTTCGAAAATATCTATCATTAATCACTGTACTTTTTCGTTATTTTTATAAGATGTAATAAATTGACATAAAAAATTGTTGACTGGGTTTTATTTATGTGCGTTTTAAACTGCAGAGTTTCCTCTATTTGGAGCAATTTGGCTTTTCTGATTCTGTGCACGTGTTTTAAAATGACAGTCGATTAGTTTCAGCTACTTCCTATTGGACACCCTGTATATCCCGACAATTTTGGGAGCTCGTCCGGAATCAGGATTCGAAGTTGGAGAAAAACGACGAGAGACGCGTTTGAAATAATAAAGACGATTCGGAAGTTCGCGAGATGTGCGAAGAAGTGGACATTAACCGAATGAGTTCGGAAGAGCTGCGCCAGCGACTCGAAGAGTTAGGCCTGCCTATAAGGGGCGCGAGGCCTTTGCTCCAACGACGACTTCGCGAAGCCACAAGGCCCGAGAGATCTTTGCAAGATGGCGGAGAAAGCGTCGGCAGTTGTGCGTTGAAGGGAGGCGGAATCGTTTCAAAAGACGAGGCACGGAAAGACGATGACAAAAACGACGTCGCTGCAGACGGCGGTACAGACAACGAAGACGGTGTTGCAGACGGCGACCCAGATAAAGACGAAACCAATATCGACGAGTTGCCGATTGAGGAATTACGACGACGACTAAGACGAACTTCGCTGAAAACCAGCTCGACGATGCAGAAAAGCCGATCGACGAGAGGGCGCGAAGAAGTCAGCAACGAAGAGGAATACGGCGACGGCCGAAGACGACGAACAGCTGAGGACGACGACGATCGAAGACGACGATCGGCGAGAAGGACGCAGACGAATCTCACGTTCAAAGACGTCGAAGAGGCGCTCGAAACTTTTTTAGGCGACGGTAACGAGAATGTGAGATTCTGGAATAATAATTTCGAAGACGTGGCAAAAATGTGCAATTGGTCAGATGAACAAATGGTGATGTACGGTGGACGATTGCTCCGCGGTCCTGCGAAATTATACATAAACTTTCAATGCCCGGCAAAGTCGTGGCTAAGGACGAAAAGGGCGTTAAAAGACGAATTCTCTTGTGCGGCGAATAGCAAATAAATCGATAAGAAATTGACGATGACGCGAAAACCAAAAGAGGAATCCTACGTGGAATACACGTATCGGATGCTGGAAATCGCGAGCCACGCGGACATTGAAATTGAGGCGAAGATACCTCATCGACGGAATTCCTGACGACGAGGTGAACAAAATGATATTGTATGGCGCGGAAACGATTAAACACTTGCGGAAGAAACTCGCGCATTACGAAATACAAAAGGCTACTTGAGTGAACAAAGCGTCGAAGCCGATTGTCAACGCGAATCGAAGTGAACAACTTCCGAGTGGAGCGAGTGCAAAAAAGTGCTTTAGCTGTGGATCGAAAGATCATGTGAGAAAAAGCTGCCGCGACAAATCGAAGGGATCAGAGTGTGTTGGCTGTGGAGAGTTCGGGCATATCGCGGCAAAATGCCCAAAGCGCGCGCAAACAGACACAAAACCACGGTGTGGCGTTAGCGCAGCCGGCGATAAAAAGACGTATAAGTCAGTAAGAATTCTCGGGCAAGACATTCGTGCAGTGCTCGACTCGGGTACCCGAGTCAAAATTTTTAGCCTCCTGTGAACCCTCGTAGGACCCATTTCTTTTGTAATACATAAGCCGCCAGCCTCCGTTGAACCGACGAAACCTCATTTGTCGAGTTCAGTGCCATGAAGAGACCTCCTCTTAGTCCAGGGTAGCCTCTGCTAGACCTCCCAAACCTTCTCTCGACCCCCAGTTTCAGTGAAACGTGCAGAGCACAGGCCCTTTAACCTGCTTTCAATCTCAAACTGTTGCCTCGACCCCACCTAACCTGCTTTCGGCCCAAATTCGATATCTCCTCCATCATCATTCCATTGTGACCTGATCGGTAACCCGTTCGATGACGAAAATAATACGAAATTAATAAAAATACATCGTCCGCTTATCAAATTATTAGTGCAATATTAATATGCGAAAACAATCAAATTTGCTCAATATCGATTTATTATTATTTTATAGGCAATTCATAAAAGAATGCTTGTATATACAGTCTTACTCCAATTCTATCGGATTAATGGGCGTTTTCCTGTGAGAAAAAATCTCACAGGAAAATTCTTTAAAAAATGCCAGTCTATCCAGTAAAAGCTTACGCGACGTTTTTCGTCCTTGACATTTCTTCTTAAACCCTCTAGTTCTTGAGTTACATTGCATTATCTAGAATTAGTCTTTTTTAGCAAAAAATGAAATAACATTGCGAAAAAAATCGTACAAAACTTTATAAAAAACGCAAATGAAGTTCCTGCTACCCTGCTATTTAAGTTCATCATGGATAAACATAACAATTTTTTTGCAAAAGTCATGCGCCCAATTCTCGATGGTCGAAAAAAGCCGAAAATCAGTCACGTGCAAAAGTGCGTATACCGGGTCGAAAAGAAAATTATAAAAAAATATTTCAGATAAGCAATATAAAGCTGAATTTATTCCCGTCAAAACGCCGTTCGGTAAATTTGGTTATCTTTTTTTTTACGAAGCTATGTGACTTTTAGTGCAGCAAGAAATATCGACTGGTTTGTCCAAACTTTTAAGCGACGGTATATATTATATAATGCTATATATATATATATAATACTCGAAATATGTGGTTGCTACGTTAATATATTCGAATATACACTACCAGTCAAAAGTATTCGGACACTTCAGATAACTGCAAAACTTAATATTACTTTGGATCATTGCAAACTTATGGTAGAATAATAATTATTTTACGAAGATACTATAAAGCTCTGTAAAATTACTTAATCATATAGATATTTATAGTATCTTTGTGAAATAATAAATGAAATGAATTATATTACTCTAACATTATTTGGCAATTACCCAACGCTCAAAAGTTTTGCGATTATGTGGAGTGTCCGAAAACTTTTGGCTGGCAGTGAAGATCTAAATAACATATAATTTTGATTTCTATATGGAACGTTAGGGTGTTAATTATAGTCTATTGCATGTTCTAAAGGATTGAAATTGTCGGTTTAGAATTCAACCCCATTCGAATTCTTCTTTATTTTTTCTTTTTGTTTTTGTTTGTTTTGTTTTTTTTTGGTTTATTCAATAATGAGTTGATAAATGGCGACGGCCGATTACCGTCGATTTCAAATAAAATGTTTGATTTTTCTTTGTTTTCATTTTTAGCACGTCGAAAATTTAAAAAATATTTCCACGTGTATGTATGAAGCATATTTTTATTTTTTCCGCTAAATATTATGATATTAACTAACCCCGTCTATTTGATTCTTTTTTATTTGAATTAACTAGATTTTTCATAGAACCAAATTTTTCCTATTGCATTCCATTATTAAAATTATTGATTTAAAAAATGTTTATTTATAGAAAATCAATCTATTTAATATCGTCCAATAACTACATATTTTATTTGATCCTAATAAATCTGTGATTCGGTTTCATCAGTTCAACATTTTCATCTGTTCAAAAAAACAATTTAGTCAAGTTCACTGAATGGATCTAGTTATTTTTTTTAATTTACCTTAAATAGAATTTTCGTAGTGTTAACCATTTTTCTATTTGATTGAACCAATGGTCCATCTTTATTGCAACACTCATATCAAAGGGGCGGGGGGTAGAGAAGGTGGAGAGAGAGAGGAATTTTATATATATATCTGTGAGTGTGTGTGTGTGTGTGTGTGTGTGTGTGTGTGTGTGTGTGTGTGTGTGTGTGTGTGTGTGTGTGTTTGTTTGTTTGTTTGTTTGAAAAATCTATAGCATGTTATTCGATGAAACTCTCTAATATTACCACAATCATATTAACTAATTGATATAGCTTATGTGATACAACAAATAGTTAAAGGTATTCATTTGGTCTCTTATGCCATATCAGCGACCAAAATGTTATAAGCACTCGGTAGCATAGGGGCAGCGGAACGTAGCTATGAGTAGGTAGGACTAGGTTCAATTCACATATAGGGCAAATATTTTCTTCGAAAAAAATCATTTCTACAGGCCAGGGAATGACGAATTACGATGAAAAATCCTTGTGGTAAAGCTCTCAATTAAGAAGTTCATTTTATTTTCGATTTATGAAATATTTTATGCATATAGTACACTTCGCTTTACAGTGTACATTGTAAGCAAATAAAGATTAATTTGAATCTCATCTTTATTAACATATATAAATATCTTTGAAAGAAATATGATCGTAGTAGGCTGTGAGATAAGGAAAAAACCTATTTTATTTAAATAGATTCTATATAAATTAATTTTTTTGTTTAGCAGTATACAGTAGGCCGAAAGGAGGGGCAGTAGGTTCTGCGGGAGCGCTCGAAGTAGGCCCACCTAAGGTTCCGTAGGTTCAATTGTGATCCTCGCTGACCTCCTATGAGTCAAAAAGTCTACTTTCTGCCATGCCGGAGGTTCATCGGAGGTTCTAACGCATGGTACTTTCAAACATTGTACCCTCCTTTAGATACCCAACAATCCGCTCACACCGATTTCTGCTCGCCTTCATTTTGTGGGTTGAACGCGGCTCGAAAATTTCGACTCGGGTAGTGATTTGCATCTCGTCAATTCGACGACGTATGTGAAACTAGGCGCATCAGCGTTGCAGCCATTGAAAATCCCGTTTGACGGTGTCGACTCAAGAGACGCAAAAACTCTTGGAAGGTTCACGACGACAGTGACAATAGACGAGATCGAATTTACGTTTCCATTCGACGTAATTCCCGACCATTATATCGGTCACGATTTATTAATCGGTGACGAATTATCGGACTTCGCGGAAATAACGATGAACCGGCGGTAAGCGACGCTGACAAAGTTGAAAGACGAATGTGTAGAGAATGCCGAGACAGGTCGAGGATGGTCCTATGCATAAGCGTGAGCGAGGGCCAAACAACGAAAAACAAGGTACCGTGTGTACAGGCGCAGAATCTGAAAATCAAGGCAGAGGTGGAGGAGCTAATGCGCGATTATCAACCAAATTAGACGAAGGATTGTGGTCTGAAAATGCGACGTGTGCTCAGTGACGATACTACCGTGTTTCAGAGTCCGAGACGACTGTCGATCGGACAGCGCGAGACGGCAAATAAAATTGTTGAAAAGTGGACAAGTGAAGGCATAATCAAGCCAAGCATTTCTGCGGTTTGCGACATTCTGCGATTGCAGACAATTGAATCGAAAAATTGTGCGTGATCAGTATCCGTTACCGATCATCGACGATGAAATTGACAAACTCTCAGAGGCGAAAGTGTTCAGCTCCTTGGACTTGAAAGACGGTTTCTTCCATGTGCCGATCGAGGAAGATAGCGTGATTTTTACATCGTTTATTGTCCCGGACGGACAGTACGAATTTTTACGCGCACCGTTCGGACTGAGCAACTCGGCTGCGTGTTTTCAAAGACTTATAAGAGCAGTGTTTCGCGAACAATTGACGGATAAAACAGTGGTCGCATACTTAGACGATTTAATACTCCTCGGAAAGGACGAGGAGGACGCTTTAGACAATTTACGGCGCGTATTAAAAACGGCGAGTGAGTACGGCCTGCGAATAAATTGGAAGAAATGTCAAATGATGGCTCGACGAGTGGGATATCTCTGTTACGTGATCGAGAACGCTTAGTCAAGGCGTCGGCAAGACAAACAGCAGCGGTGGCGAATTTTCCGAGATCAATGACGGTCAAACAGGTGCAATCGTTCCTCGGGTTGACCGGTTATTTTCGAAAATTCGTGCCACACTTCGCGTCGATAGCGAAACCGTTGTCGTTGTCGAAGCTGCTTAGAGCCGACGAAAAAAGTGATTTTGGACAAGAGCAAGAACAAGTGTTCGAGACGCTAAAAAAGTGTTAGTTGCAGACCCCGCGTTGAAACTATATAAAACTGGCGTGCCGACAGAATTGCATACCGACGCGTGCAAGTATGGACTCGGAGTGATTATTCGGCAAAAGAATATCGAGGACGAAAAGTTACATCCAGTGTACTACGCCAGCTGGAAAACGACGAAAGTGCAGGAAAAATATTCGAGCTACGAATTCGAAATCCTGGCAGTGATAAAGGCGTTAAAAAAGTTTCGCATGTACCTTCTCAGTATACCGATAAAATTGTGACGGACTGTCGAGCGTTCGCGCTCACAATGGCGAAAAAAGATGTTTGCCTTCGCGAAGCGCGATGGGCTCTATCGATCGACGAATTCGACTACACGATCGAGCGTAGACCAGGACCAGGCCATGCTCATCCATCAGAACAACGACAAGGTGACGGCAAAAATCCTGAGAGCACAGGAACACGAAGAAGATGTGACAAAAATTGTCGACACAATCAAGGAAAAAGACGAGACGAAATTCACGACGAAACCCGACATTCTTTATAGAATCCACGACGGAGACACGTTGTTGGTCGTACCAAAGGCAATGCGGAACGAAGTGATACGACAAGCGCACGAGAGAGAATACTTCGGGTAGCAAAAGACCAAATACGTGCTATCGCGAGATTTTTGGTTCCCTCGTGGGCGTGAGCGTATCCAGGCGGTATTGAAAAATGCACAAGGCAGATGGCCCAGTAATCGTCACCTTAAGCAGATCGCTTGACTTTGCAAATTTATATAGCTCAACTAGGAAAGTGAGTAAAATTTATTTTAAGTCGTTCTTAATCAGTTTTTTTATTGCGAAGAAGAACGTCGTTGTGATATTCTCGTGCATGGTACAGTTTTGGAGAAAATATTTCGTAAAGGTTATAAGATGCTATTGTACGAGTCATCGTCATGCCGCCATGACAGTCGGTCTGGTAATCGCCGTGGGAACGTCCCACTAATCGTTACATGCGTTCAAGCTGCTTTGAGGCATTACATACCTTGGAAAAAAAATTGTTTTTTTTTATTGACTTTAATTATGTATAAACATGTTGAAAATAATATGCAAAAGTTATTTTAGGTGGACATTTTTTTTAAAACATGTAGAAAAATGGTTTAAAAACTTTAAACGCGTTTTTCATGAAGAAATGTTTTCAAAATCGGGCGGCCTCATAGGTTCTGCATTTTTGGACCAATTGACTTCAAATTTTAAGTATAACTTTTTAGGTACATTTTATAGCGATGTACACACGATTTTTACAATCGTTTAACAATTGCGGTTTTTGGAAACGAACAAAGGCCGTTATTTCAGTCGAAAATGCGACTTTCTCAAAAATCGGGCTAAATGTACAAAAATAAATATTTTAAAATAACCGTGTATACTTCGGTAGCAAAACTCATGTAGATTACGGGCAAAGAAAGTTCTTCTAGGTGCACATGTGCGACTCCAACGAGTCCGCTCGTTGGAGATACCTGCAGATATGTGAAATAAACCCTCTAAACCTCGTTTTGATTGCTTTATTAGTATTTTTTAAAAATCCTAACTAGCCTTGTTTTCCGACCATCCGAAGGTATATAAGGCCTTAACTAATTCTGCAAAGGTTCGTAGGACTTTGTTGACTCGATTATGTCGGCATATAGAACTGCAAAATAATTTTTACGCACGCTGTCACAAACTTTATGATTTTTATTAAAACATTTAATAAAGAGTTTGAAACATAAATTTCTCTGCCATGGAACTTTATTAATTTCAAAAATAAAACTAATTATTGCCTATTACGTCAGAATGATAATTTTTATTTATTTGTAGTCATTAAAACAACTATTTTTTCATAAAACTATTTTAAATATTATTTCGATTGAGTGCTGTTCACCTGTGTTCAAGACATAACCAGTTATCGACATGGTCACGATCCAGTAATCGACAACATTTATTTATACGTATATCTTTTTACTATCGCGAATATGTGTATGAGGATTACTGGTCCGTGGATCCTTCAGACAATGCTAATTACGGACCCAATTGTCTTTTCTGATTTTCTATAAACTAATATTCGATTCGTAAGACTCTTTTTTGCTACCATTGTTTCGGTTATCGACAGCCGTGGCGACTAATCGGCAGAGTGTTTATGTTGCTGAACCGGTAATCGTCATATATGAAAATTCGTTGAAAATAACATAAAACTATAATTTTTTATGCTGAACGCAAAACTAAAATCCTTGTCAATCACTTGAAGGAAAACTTACTTCACGCAAGTCCACAGGCATTCTCAAATCACCCGAGATGTGATATGGTTCACGTTAACCTCCTAATGATGGATTCGGCCTAAATGACAGCTAGACGTCGTAGCGGAATATATTTAATTTTATTATTTTTTTATACGTATACTTACGGGTGTGAAAATGTAATACCACATAGTACATACATCCGGGAAGCTAATATACCACAGATCTGCACGAAGGACTGATTTTTATCTCAAAATACTTATTTAATGCGTAAGCATGACGATCACTAGGACTCTGACGGCCACTGGGCCGACTACCTTACGCTGTATTTTGGACAGGTCGGAACGAAAGGCGGGGAAGAAGGAAGGTTTCCTCCACCCTATCGACAAGCGAGATGCGCCATTAGATGCATTCCCCTTTGACCATCTAGGACCAATGCCGTCGACGAGTACAAATTATAAACATTTGTTAGTGGTGGTAGATACCTTCACCAAACTTGCCTGGTTTTACCCGACAAAATCCACGACGGCAACAGAAGTAATAACGAAACTGCAAAAACAGACGATAACGTTCGGAAATCCAAAACGAATAATTTCCGATAGAGGTACGGCGTTCACGGCAAACACGTTCGAAGAGTATTGACGAGAAGAAAACATCAAACGTGTATTAATAACGACGGGAGTACCACGCGGAAACGAACAAGTTGAATGAGTCAATCGGACGATAATTCCAATTCTGACGAAAATGTCAGCCGAAAAGCCAGCAGACTGGTACAAACACGTAGACCGGGCACAACAGATGATAAATTCGGCATTTCATCGAAGCATCAAAATGACACCGTTCGAGTTGCTAGTGGGCAAAACAATGAAAACAAAAGACGATATACAACTCAACGAAATCATCGAAGAGGGGTTGTTGACAGCATTTATAGATATCACATCGGAGATCTGGTAGCCATGTAAAAACCGCAATGTGGCCCTGGATAGGAAGTATGCTTAAAGTTTCTTGGACCATATCGAGTGACAATAGAAATGCCAAACAATCGCTACAAAGTCGAACGTATTGGCGAGCACGACGGACCGCATTCGCCACGAGCACCTCTGCCGATCATATGAAAGCATGGTCGCAACCAAACGAATTCGACTACGTGACAGACGACGTAGACGAAGAGGGGGAAAAGATCGATGAAACCAACCCGGGCGAAAACCCGAAATCAGCCGATGAAAATCGCGTCGGGAATAATGAGTGATATCGGGGGCGATATCAAAATCCAGGATGGCCGAGTGTGGGGGCATAGAATTCTGGGCGCCGGCACTCGGGCGGAAAAAATGAAAAGCGCCGGTTGCTAGGAAAAAATTCAATCGACGGTAAAACAACAGATCGCAAAAATCGCCGGTCGGTGGATGTCAGGACGGCCGAGCGGACACATCTATGCGAACTATTCTCATACAATTTTGTAATATTTCAATAAATATTGTTCATAGTTTCTAAAAGTGGTTCATCCCGATTCCTCGCCTTCGGCTATTAAGGAAAATCCCTTTTCGTCAAAATATATCCCGACATACAATTATTAGGGGATTTTCAAAAGGATTTAGATAAATAGATTTAGAGAATGTTGTTGGATTTGTCCCGCCGATATCTTAATTAGTTTTCCCGGAAAATGAACTTGAAGAATGGCCGAAAAAAGGTAAAGTAGTATGGAAAAATCCGCGCAAGTTTCGGTCCGTCTTTGAAGTCCTGCCAAAAATCGAAAAATCATCGGAACTCCGTAAATTAACCGACATTCTAAACAGTACAGAACTAGATCAAGAACAGAGCGACAGCTAGAACAGAGACTAGAACAGAGCGACTGTTGAGCTGTGCTGCTCCCATGATTTGCTTTTGTGATACTAACGACGAGCGAATAATGTAGACCTGTCTGGTCTGCTCTCTAAATTAGGAAATTCATGCAGCTCTTGGTTTATTCTTATTGATACGCACTTCCTTTTTCAAATGGCTTTTAATTTGTTCAATTTTTTCTTCCGTCCCTCAAAGTTATTTTCTCTCATTGTCAGCATTCATTACAAAGTTGGAGCTGCTAGAGTACCATTGCAAACATCAGCCAAGACTCAAACGTTGGAGTGTATAGTTGTATTTGTATCCGTAGGACGCGAGGTATATCGGGCAGTTGCTGGAACCGCCCCGCCATTGCCAGAGTGTGTTTAGTGCAAGTGGAGAACGGGTGCGAGCCCCGAATGCACATTTCTCTCGGGGTTAAAGCAAGCCCCGGCTTATTCAATGCAGAGGCAAAGGTGCGTTATAACAGCCAGTGGCGGGCGCATAAATTCGTCGCGTCGAAGCTTGTTAGTCTCGTGAATGGGCCCTTCTGGCTTTATTCGGCGACTCGGCCCCGGGAGCTTAGAGGGGGCAACGCGCTCTCTCTGTGTATACGTGTTTATACGTACCGGCCTCGCACAGGTATCTGAGTTATTTTATAGATGAACGAGAGGCGGACTTGCATTTTAGGCATTGACTACCGGGAGGTCGAAGGAAAGATACTTTTTATATTTCAATATTTTTCGACACGCATAAGTGACCTGTGATCGAGAACGAGTAGCTATCACAACTCGACGGAACTTGCGGGTTGGCATGTCGCAATTTGCAATACGCTCTATTGGAATTTTTACGGGTATGTAGCATAGTCCAAAATGAGAGAAGTAATCCAAAAAGTCCCCAGTTTGCAAAAAGATTGTTGTCTTCTATAAGAAAAAATGTATCACCGTGCAGCTTAAGATGTCTCTATAAAATGGCCATCGCAAAGTGTGAAAATTCTGAAGGATCGAAGCCCATGAAAGTTGTGCTGAATGCGCATCGAGCAATGCGAGCATAACGAAATTCGCATGGGACTCTTGTAGGTAGGATAAGTGGTCACGGCAGCTGAGTAAACCGGATGAACGAAGAAAAATTATACCGTTAAAATTAGTCCGGTTCAGTTATTTCATCGCATTGTCATGTTCGTTTGCAAACGATGGTTACGGATAATCAGCTTATGCCTGCGGCATTCTCGACCTTCTTTGTTATATGTTTTACCATTCAGAACGAGGATTTATCCTCAATCCCAAGTCGATTGTCGACGCTTTTTCCTGTTCCTCGTGAAATCCCATTCAGACCATCAATCAATTTGCCATCAATGGAAATTGGCACATTTTTGTTGCTTCATCCAAACGACTTAAACTTCAACCCTTTCGCTTTCAACGTCCTCTGAATTGATTGACACATGAGCAGGACACCGCGTTAAGGTTTAACGCGCCTTTGCCGGTTATCGTCGACTTGATCGACAATTCGTTTTGCTCAATTTGGCTATTTCATCAAATCATTTCTAAGTGTGTTTATATGTTGTATTCAATTTGATTGCACAAGGATGGAATGGTTGAACTAGAGTCTAATAATGGGATAAAAAAGATATCTGACCTCGCTATCGTTTGTTTCAATTTCCTCTAGTCAGTGAGATCCCAGCCATTGGATTGGGGGGGGGGGGGTCAAGGACAAAGATAATCCCTAAAGAAATGGGCACATAATCATGAAAACGAGATTTCCGATTCTTCAATAGTCGTCTGTTGGTCAGGAATCTCGAAGAAAGGATCTGTTGGGTCAACAGAATTTTCATCGCGTGCGGCTTTTGTCATTCTGCTCACTGTGCCATCTGGTAAGCGGACTTGCTGTGAATCACGACAATGGCAACCGAAAATACTGATGGTCGACTACGACCGCATAAGCGAAACGTTAATCCTAGCAAAACGACTAGTGAATTCCGGATTTGCTGGACGATGGACTAAATCCAGTGAGCGACTGGTATAGCAGACAAACGTCCTGTCACCAAGCAGCACGCGACGAGAAATCCTTTGACTCACTTTGAATACGCGTTTGTCTCCGTTCCCCCAGGAAGGCAATCCCGAGGCGAAAATGCTCTTCCGTCCTTTTCATCTCAGGCGAAGGGACAGGTATATGTTTTATTTACAGTACATTTTTATTGTTCACATTTTCATCGGTTAACTGAAGTGTTTTCGCATAAGAAAAAGATACGGCAGCCTCTTGTCGAGTAGTCCGTTTGATGAAGACAGGTTGGTCGTATATACTTTTAGTCGCGATAGATGCGTCGTCCATGTTTCAGCCATCGGGGCTAAAAGACCCAACGTGGCCATCGGTGTTGCGTATTCACCCCTTTCGGAATATTTTACACGGTACGTTCCTGCTTAAGCAGTTCAGCTCTCCAGGGGCTTGATGCGTCCTCGAAATATTTAGATGACCTGTTTATCATTTCAAAGCAAAGTACGTGTGAAGTAACGAGGAATAGAGTCGCGGATTGACACAAGAAAAAAAGGAAGAGCGTCACAACAACGTGGAAGAAAAAAAAGCAACATCGGGGGTCCAGCTGTACTCCAATTTTGGGATACAGCGAGCGGGTTGTGCATCGCCCTTGGAGTGATAAACGGTGGGCTGAACTCTTTCCTCTTTCGGCCTCTGGAGGTACGAACGTTCGTGGTCGTCACCTCTCTTATTTTCTCCGTGTCCAGGGCGTCTCTTGTGCTAGGCGCGGCTTTACGAGGGCTCTTCACGATGTGGAACCCGCTGCGGCTAATTTGCATTTTTATATTTATCGCGAATCGAATTTATATTTATCGCTGTTAGCCTTGGGAAGAGACGCAAAAACGACGCGAGTTTCGCTTCTACACACGTACGGGAATGTGCAGACGTAGATAAATTTATACACGTATTAATATGTATGTATATATATATATCGCGATCACGACGGGGACTCACGAACAAAAATCCCGTTGGGTGACTTCTCGTCGTCGCGGAATCCTCTGTGTCTTGCGCGGATATCGTGGGCGGTTAAATTTTGCCGAGGAAGAGAGTCAGAGAGAGAAAGAGGGAAAGATCATCTTTGACGTTTATGCGAAAATGCAAGATACGATGGGAAAGTCAGGCCGAGAGGATTTGATGTGAAGGCAGTTGCAGCGGATCGCGAAGAGGAAATTTGGTTTCTTGCTCGGAAGCAAGAAATCAAATGCTGAAGAGACCAAAGGCACAGCGGGCAAAATCCAAGTACATCTTGATTTTTCATAGACGGTCTTAGCATTTTGTCAAATCAATTGTTGACCGGGAAGAAGACGGTCCTCGAAAAGACCTTCATACAAATCTTTACCTAATGGTGATTTTTAAGGTCGGGGTTTAAATGCTGACAATGGAAGGAAAGTTCGAAATAATTGCACGGTGAGAAGTTGCACAAAAGTAGGGCACAGCCTATCGCAAATACTCGTTCGATAATGCGTTAAGCAGAAAAGCAAACTTCGGTTTGTGAGAGAAAAAATAAATTACATGCATAGCAGGTATTATTCGCAGAAACGATGTACCGGGGGTAGTTACGAGCGAGGAGATTAACACTCTCCCTCTCTCTTTATTTATCGAGTCGGTGTTGCTCGCCTTCCGTCGGAGGTCCCTGCACCCGGGTCGAGCGGGTCGATAATCGATAAGAGCACAAACGAAAAAGAGTTTCGAAATTTGTTTACAGTTTAGTAACCCAAATCAGAGGTGGTAGGTGGCGAATCGATGGTAGTATGTATGTGCTAGCTTGGCACTGGCTCCGGACGTCCACCCCGTCGATTCTATCGTTACTACCATTCCTTTACGATATAGATACACACCTCTCTATCTACCTCTCTGTTCCTATGTGTATGTAA
>CALYCA010000387.1:0-14000 GCA_944452715.1 Ophion slaviceki | reverse complement strand
TATTTACACCAGGAATTTTACAATCGAATCACCGAAATTTCATTCAATAACACCAATGATATTGGATCAATGATTTATTTTTCTCAGTCCACTAAACTTTCCACATTATTGTCCGCGCCACGATTTTTTCCTTCGCGAGAGAATATTCATTTTCGACAAAATACTCGAATATCTGCTTTTTTATAGTACACGCAGTTGGTACGGAAACTAGCGAATACCCTGCTCGCGTGTGGTGAATAATATCGAGCGCGGGGGTGGAGGAGCCTACCTGCCTATGCCGACGACACAAAGACACCCCTCCTAGCCCTTCCCTCCGCCCCCTGAACAATGCCGATCCCTCTCTCGCCTAGACAATGACGAGAGCGCACCCCCCCCCCCCCCAACCCCGCCCGGTTCGACAATGCACGCGTAACCGGGCTAGGAAGCCTCGCGTCCTACACGGGGGATGAAAACGCGAGATGTATTTAAAAAAAGAAAGAAAAGAAACGGACGAGAGCCTCTCTCGATGTTCCACAAATTCGAACGTGCGTGTACGGACGTTCTTCCACTCGGTATAAACATTTCTATTCCCTTCTTGCGCCTCTCCTGGTCTCGTTGTCCTCGGTGTCTCGGTATCGATTCGGAATACCTTGTTACTATAGCGGTAAAAATGACAATCGCTCGATATATCTTACCGTTAGGTCTCCTATCGAAAACCGTGGGAGAGGATGTATCGGGTACGTTCTTTTTTTTGTATGTGTTTTTTTTCTCCATCTTTGTTGTACCAGGTGTGTAAGTATGAAACCGGAATTTGCCCATAGGTGGCGCTAGATGTCGATGCAGTTACCGACACATCACGTCAGCGGTGTCTTGTTATTGTATTGATATCCGACAAAGATTTCCAACTCACAATAACACGAGTTTCATTCAGTAGCATTAGTTTATTAGAGATAAACATGTCGAGTTTTGTGCCAACAAATTACGATTTGCGGACAGCACTACTTTTCTGTTTTCATCTGAAGAAAACCGCAGCCGAATCGCATCGAATGCTTGTGGAGGCGTTTGGTGAGCATGCTCTCGGTAAAACACAGTGTTTCGAGTGGTTCAAACGGTTCAAAAGTGGCGATTTTGACGTGAGGAACGAAGAACGTGGAAGACCACCGAAAAAGTTTGAAGACGCTGACCTGTAAGCCTTGTTGGACGAAGACGACGCTCAAACACAACAACAACTGGCGGATCAGTTAAAGGTGACCCGAGAAGCCATCTCCCTTCGGTTGAAAGCCATGGGAAAGATACAAAAGGTGGGGAAATGGGTTCCACATGAACTCAACGAAAGACAGCAGGAAAACCGGAAAACATCATGCGAAATGCTGCTCGCCAGGTTCAAAAGAAAGTCATTTCTCCATCGAATTGTGACTGGCGATGAAAAGTGGATATATTTCGAGAATCCTAAGCGCAAAAAGTCATGGGTTACTCCGGGTGAACCATCAACATCGACGGCAAGACCAAACCGCTACGGACGAAAGACAATGCTGTGTGTTTGGTGGGATCAGAAGGGCGTAATCTACTACGAGCTGCTGAAACCTGGGGAAACTGTCAATACTCAACGCTACCGACAACAAATGACCGATTTGGATCGAGTTTTGCGTGAAAAACGACCAGAATACCAACAAAGACAACACAAGGTGATTTTGCTGCATGACAATGCACCAGCACACAAAGCAAAACAGGTCCAGGAAACGATAGAGTCGTTCCGTTGGGAGATTCTTCAGCACGCGCCTTACTCACCGGACCTTACCCCATCCGATTACTACTTGTTTGCATCGATGGGACACGCACTTGCTGAGCAGCGCTTTACTTCTTACGAAGATGTACGAAAATGGCTCGATGACTGGTTTGCCTCAAAAGAGCAACAGTTCTTTTGGCGCGGAATCCACAAATTGCCAGAAAGATGGGAAAAATGTATAGATAGCGACGGACAATACTTTGAATAAGTTACTTTGTATCATATCATTACAATAAACGTGTTTTTTTCTGTACAAAAATTCCGGTTTCATACTTACACACCTGGTATCTGTTCCAAAGATTTTTTTTTCGCTCCTTTATCGTCAATGGGGAGACGATTCGATGGAAATTTCTCAATCGAGTATACGACGATCGATACACGGGGCGTGTGTCTTCGAGAAAACAGCTACTCGAGCATATTTACACGTGTACGAGCTCTCGAGTCACGCAACGTCGAAATATTGAGTCACGAACGCGAGTCAACGACACTCGCGTCTTTGGGCTCGAAAGATGATGATCTCGCTGGAAAATGCGTCTTGCTTTTTTTTTTATCTATTTCTCAACCGAGACGAACCCCCCCCCCCCCCCCCCACGTTGCTGCCGCCGCTTGCGGTGTTGGTCAGCGAGGACGTTGAGAAAGGTGGGTCGTTGACAGCGAGGCCGACGCGAACTCGACGTGACTACTAACGCGCCGATTCTCCCGTATGTAACTGTAATGTGACGAAAAAAAAAAGAACCTCAAACGCAACGTTTATTCTTTCGCGTTGGTCAAAAGCATTTTGTTTCTTTTTTTTCGGCAGCCCTCGATGCTCGGAAAAATGAAAAAGCGTGCTTCTCCACTTGTTACGTGTCGCCCACGCCCGCTCGCGTCAATCGATAAGACACGCGCGACTTTTTCTTCGTTTTTTTCTTCTTTTCTACTCGCAGCTCTGCTCGCGGGCCGCGAGGTAGAATTTTCGGGGTCGTTAACCGTTGCCTTTCTCGTACAGTTATACGCACCGACCACTCGGCGATAGCGTCGAGGCGAAAGAGGATGAGAAGAAAGGAAACGAAAAAAATGTTGACAGCGTCGGTACTTTGGTGCGGTGGGGGGGGGGGGGGGGGGGGGTAGTGAAAAAAAATTATTGATCGCATATCATTGGTGTTGTTGAATGAAATTTCGTTGATTCAATTGTGAAATTGTTGGTGTAATAAGCGGATTTATTAGTCGAAACGAAACTAAAAAATTGAAAGTTTTTTTTTTAATTCAAATGATATGTTAGCCGAGAACAATATGTTAATGAAATCATCTTAAAAATGATCGCTAACAATTTATGTAGTTTTGAATGCATTTTCAGCGATGCTTCTTGGCCTGTGGCTAAGATCAAAGTGAAGTATCTGTTCTCGTCAGTTGAATATCTCATATTCTCTGCTGATATTACATTGGATATCTGATATTCTCTCCACTATGATCGTGGATGATAATTATATTGCTCACTTTCTATTTAAGATTTTAAAAAAATTGAAAAGCTTTCAATTATTAATATAGTCTTTTGATTGCAATGAACATTTATTTCATGAAATATTACCTTTTTTTTCTACTGGACACTAAACGCGTTGCTACAGATGTCACCTGTACTTTGTGGCAAAAAAATACCATTCTTTCGGATCCATATTGTCGATGTTTCAATCATGATATACACTTGTCTCTATCTCATACTAGTTGCATGATATCGCGTTATTGATATTGTACGGAGTACGAAAATGTTATGTCTAATGGCATATTCGTTTTGATGTAGTGAAAAAATAATCCATTCCATTGATTAAATCTTTTGTACGAAATAAAAATTGTTGTTGCAATCGCTTAATTATTTCATCCATACATCTACAGATTGTATATAGAATAATTTCAATAGATTATCATTTTACTTAAGGGGTTACCCCCACTTGCAATTTTGAAAAAATCGATATTTTTTTATTGCATTTTTTTGAAGTGCAATTTGAAGTGCAGTTTTTTTTTTATGCCCGGAATAGATGACTCTATGTAAGTTTACAAAAAAAATATTTTCTCCGTGTAAACTGAAATTGAAACTTTAAACGCGTTTTTCTCAAAATGGCATTTCTGAAGTCGGTGACCAAGATTACTCGAACACTAATGAACCGATCTTCTTGAAATTTTGCAGGCTTATTTAATACATAAATATGTAGTCTTTAATCGTTCGATTTTTTTTTCGAAAAAAAAAATGGCCGTTTTATAGCCAAAAAACGGCCGTTTTTTTTCGGTAAAATCGAACCATTAACTTTGACTGTCCGCCATTTTGTGAAAAATGAATATTTTTTAAAATCCTTCGATTAAAGACTAGTTTATACTTATATTTGACTAAATGCATCCGCATTTTTTGTTTCAGATGATCCACTTCGCCGCAATGTTGGTCACCGCAAACCGTGTATATAAAAACATTATTTCATTGACGGCCATTTGCCACTAAACAATGTAATATTTTTCAATAAAAAAATTACTGAAAGTTCTTCAAGATGTGTTCTTTAAGATGGTATATTGATCGATTAAAAAAGTTTTGTAGTTTTCTTTAAAAAAATTCATGAAAAAGGCCTTTTTTGCGCTACAAGTGGAGGTAACGCCTTAAGGGGCTATACTAGTCTGCCACTTCTAAAAAATCGTTTTTTTGCCTTTTTCGACGGTTTATACTTTCAAGAATATCCTGTAAAAATTTCAAGGCCGTATCTCTAATAATTTTATGTTGCAAAAATCGATAGTTGAATCTTTAAACGCGTTTTTCTCCAAATTAGATTTTTCAAATGACACGTAACTCAATGAGCAATTATCCGATCGACTTGAAATTTGAACTGACTACTCTTGAATATATTTACTCTACAATGACGCAGGATATTTTTGATTGGATGAAAATTGACGATTTGGCATTGAAAAAAACGACCATTTTATAGGCAAGAAAACAGACTTTTTTTTATAACTACTCGTGTCAGCAGTGGAGGAACTTTTTTTTTGGCGCCTCCGAAGGCAGCGCATAACTCGCTTGGATCTCAATATTTTTCTACGAAAAAATTATGTAATATAGGTCAAATATCGCCAAATATATTCTTAATTTTCCGAAACATTTAATTGAGTACTTTTCTTCCAAAAAATTCCCGAAAATCACCCAAATTTTCAGCGTTCACAGTGGTATAGCCCCTTAAGGATAACGGAGATATGGAGAGAACAGAAGAGATTTTTAAATAAAATAATATGTTATTAAAATCGATCACATTTCCCAAAACTTTATAGTATTGTGACAATGTCATATATCGTTGGCACTTCGTGATCAGACATTTAATTGGGTCAACCAATGTATTTTTTTTTATTCAATTGGTTCGGTTTTCTCAGTGGGTGATCGTACTTGAATATCACCGTACAGGTTTCGATTGAAAAATTTGGTAGAAGGATTATTGATTTTTTGTTTGGCATTGCGGGCCCACTCTCTGCTCGGTGCCCTCTCGCGGTTCGACGACCTTAGCTCACACGGTCCCTTGCCGCTGCTGCTCGTCGTTGCGACGCTGCTTGCACAGTTAACTCGCCTCACTCGATCCATACCCCCCTCCCGCCCTCGAGACAATATTTCGACAGCGCCGATTCCACTTTACCACTGTCGAAATTTTAAGTCCCGAGTTGATGAAAAGACCGCGCGGGCACGCGGTGAGGAAGAAGCGAGTTGGTTGCGAATGGAAAAATCAGCGGTGCTTGCGGTAATGGGGAAACTCGATCGCGCGGTTCGTCGTCGTGTAATATCTTTCTTACGTATACGGTCGTGGTGAGGAAGACGCTGCTGCGGGGTCGACGATCGAAAATTAAAAGATCCGCACGTTCGATCGAATTATTTCAATCGAACGAAGGCGGCATACGTCGTCTTATCTCTGCTGCACTGAGTAAAAAACCAATTGAATCAAAAAATGTATTGGTTGATTCAAATAAATGGCTGATCGCTGAGTGCCACCTATATATGAGATTGTTACAATACTATAAAATATTGGAAAATGTGATTGATTCAAATAACATATTATTTTATTTTAAAATCTCTTCTGTTCTCTGAATATCCACAATATCCTTCGAATAAAATTATATTCTATTGAAATCATTCTATATACAATCCGAAGATGTATGGATGAAATAATTAACGGGGTCCTCTAGTTTCTCGGGTCGAAAAAATCGATTTTTTTTTTCAAAAATCACATCTACAACATGTGTAGAAAATGTGTGCCAAAGGATTTTTCGATATTCGAAGTGGTTCACAAGTATAAATCACATGCGCGAACTTTCAAACGCGTTTTTCTCGAAACACCATTTTTCGAAACGGTGACCACGATATTTCAGAAACTACTGCGCCGATCTTGTTCAAATTTATACAGAATCTTTAATATGTTATAAGCCAGCGATTGAACTAGGATTATCATGATTGCTTCGATAGTTTTTTTTGTACGAGCGAAAAACTTAAGAAAAAATTAGTAAAAAATAGAATGTAATTTTCAAAAGTGTATAAAAAAGTCAATTTTTGTAATTTAGAATTCACTCTAGTTCAATCGCTAGTCTTAAATATGAAGATTAAAATGCCGTTTGGTTTTTTGATTTCGGATAAGCAGAACAGCCGCAATCTTGGTCACCGTCAAGCACCTCTTTTACTTGATGTTTTCCTGTCGGCCGCTATAACGTTTATTCTATTATATATTTTTACTTCAAAAAATTTGTAAAGCTTATTTAAATGTTAATAAAGATTATGCAAAAACAATGAGATTGATTATTTCGATACTTTGCCCGTAAAAAATTATTGAAAAAGCCGTAAAAAAACAGCCGAGAAACTAGAGGACCCCGTTGAGCGGTTGCTACAACATTTTTTATTTCGTACAAAAATATAATCAAGAGAATGAATTATTTATTTACTACATCGAAACGAATATGCCATGAGACGTAAGTTTTTCAATTTGTTTTAAATCTTAAATAAAAAGTGAGCAATAGAATGATTATCCACGATAATGGTGGAGAGAATATCAGATATTCAACGGGTAAAAACAAATACTACTCTTTGATCTTAGCCACAGGCCAAGAAGCGATACACTTTATCAATCAATCAAAAATATCTCTTCATTTGTCCTTTCTTTGGTAGCAATTTGTTTTATTACATTATTTTTGTTCTTATTCTAGCCATCCCTGTTCCTTAGAGCTCTACTAGCTATTTTTCATATGTTGTTATAAGTTTGTGCATTTGTTGATGTGCTTGCAAGATATTTATTTACTGTCACAAGTTAAAATTTGAAAAACATACCTGTTTTTTACTTTGTTGGGTTCTTACATCTAGTTAAATCTAGCTTATTTCTAGGAGGTCAATATATTTACAATATTTACAATATGTACACGGGCTGCGGTGGGTGGATTACCCTGTTCTGATTTTGTATTTACCGCAGTAGGAGCTGGTGTGGTAACTTATACTTTATTTTGAATGGCGCATTTTTTTGAGTTATTGTGCCTATATCTTGTAGCAGAGGTATGTCTTGTATTTGTTCTTGATAGAATTTTTCGTTCAACTATAGATTTCTTGTGCTATATCCTTGAATCCCATCTGGTCTTCGATTTGTTTGTTTGCTGTGTACCAGTCTTCTTTATTTATGTTTCGGAGTATTTTGTTTTGTATATCCTGGAGCTTTTTAATGTTTGTTTTGCAAGTATTGCCCCAGACTAGAGCAGCGTAAAGTAATATTGGTTTGATTATCGCATTATAGAGTAACAGCTTATTTTTTTTTATCGAGAACGCTTTTTTTGTTAATGAGATAGTGAAGAGTACTCTTGATTTTTTGCGCTTGGCTTTTGATCGAGTCAATGTGCTTGGTGAAGGTTAATTTATCGTCTAGGGTTGCCCCTAGATATTTTGCTGCTTTTTGGGGATGTATTACTACGTTATTCATGGTGAATGGCGGTAAGCTAATATTTTTTGTTTTTCTACTGAAAATGACCAATTCTGTTTTGGCTTCGTTAATTTTTATCTCCCATTTGTTGACGTGCTCGGAGACGGCTTCGACGTGGGATTGTACCTTGTTTTGTGCCACTTTTTTGCTTCGGGAGCTTGAGAATATTGCCGTGCCGTCAGCAAATGAGGCTAGCTGTGTCTGTTCTGATTTGGGTATGTCATTTATGTAGTAGAGGAACAATACCGGTCCTAAGATAGATCCCTGCGGGACTTCCACTGCAATTTTTTTTTCGTTCAGAGACCATTTGCTAGTACTGTAAATGATCTGTTTGATAGGTAGTGTATGACGATTTTGATGATGTACAAAGGAATGTCCATGCTGTCCAGTTTGAAAATTAGTCCCTTGTGCCATACTGTGTCAAATGCCTGTTCTATATCAAGGAGGGCTATTACTGTTGCTGTGTTAAGGGAGACTTTGTCCTTGAAATGTTCAAAAAATCAATTTGAGCTCAACATGAGCGGCTAGAAAAAGAGGAGGGTTGCCTCTATGGACCAGGCATTGCCGATTAGCGGTAATTATAAACACATTTGTGTAAACACATTACAAAACTTTAAACGCGTTTTTCTCGAAAACACGTTTTTAAAAATGGCTGACATTCTCCTGACCGCTGTAATTAACATATCGGCCTGAAATTTGGAGAGCATACTCAGAAAATATGTTTTCACGGAATGACGGATCGTTTTTTCGATAGATACATTTTTGCATTTATTATTTATCATTTTATGCGAAAAAAAACGCGAAGATTCGATTTTTTTTTAATTGCCGCCATTTTCCGAAATTTGTACTAAACGAAAAACCCATCCGTCATTCCATGACCAAAGGGTCACAGATTGATAATATGCTTTGAATTTGTGTTTCAGATCAACAAAGAGGGGGCAGTGATGTCAGCCGTTTACCTCCCGCGATTTGAGGACCTGTTTTCGCGGAGCTGCAACGGCCGCCATTTTGGTTTTTTTTTTTCAAAAAAAAAATGTTTTAACGTTCTGTATATCATGAATGAAAGCAAGAAAAAAACCGCACTCAAAAAGCTTTACTCGTTTCCTTTAAAAAATAAAATGTAAACACCTGAAATATGGCACTCGAAGGACGAAGTCTCCGTTAATGTTAAAGTGCATGCTTATGTGATTTTTTAATATAGTCGATTGTCGCACCGTATTGTGTTTCTCGCGGAAACCGAATTGCTCCTGTATAAACTGGTTGTTTTGTCTTTCATGCTTTTTAAGGCGATTGAGGATTATTTTTTCGAAGATTTTGCTGCATGTGTTAAGCAGGCTTATAGGTCGGTAATTTTGCGGGAAGAGTTTATCTTTCCCTGGTTTGGGAAAGACGAGGAGATTTACATGCTTGCAGGTTGTTGGGAAATGGCTGACAAGGGGACAGTACGGCAGTTGGATTTTTGTAATTTTTCGTACTCATGGTACGTGAAGTTCAGAGCTCGAATATTAATATCCCAAAGCAGTTCGACGCCATATTCAGACATTTTCGAGAAAATTGACTTTGAAGTTTTCGAGCGCACTCTTATCCCACAAAGATGTAACGATATTCGAACCGGGCTCGTGGCGTACCCGGTAGCGCTCGAGTCTAGTAATCGCCGGATCGCTGGTTCGAGTCTCACTTCGAAATTTTTTTTTTTTTTTTTTTTCATTTTTTTTTTAATTCGCATACCTCCGTCATTTAAATATCCCGATAAATTTTTGTTGTATATAATCACATATTATTATATATAATTAATATAATATATCTATATATGTTTATATATGGACAAAATCCATATATAGTTATTTATGTACAAAATTCATTATAGTTATACATAATTATATATTTTCTCATATATGATCATATATTATTTATATATAACAATAGGTGATTATTTATAAAAAATAAATAAATAATCCCGGGATAAAAATGATAAAATCTATGCTAATTCACATATATGTAATTATAATTGTCAATGATAAATGCAAGTCTTATTTTTTATTATCTCTTGCTTGAAATTGCGAATAGGCGACGTAAAAATATCCAGTAATAATATTTACATAAACTCCCTTGTAGATTAATAGGAAAATAAATAGAAGAATAAATGTTGAAATATGTGAATATAACGCTTGCTTAATTATCGATTTCTGGGGAGGCCAAACCGATACCGTGATGTACAATGAGGTGTTTCGAAATGACAGGCGTCTGCCTACTTGCACGGTGCAGATAATTCCACCAAAATGCACTCCATTAGTGCAACCTTGTGACGTGTATTTTTACCGCCAAGTAAAAAATTTCATAAAGCGTCTGCAGAACTGCGCCTATCTGATTGAACAAGGACGTGAAATTAATGATAGAGAAGATTGCATAAAAATTCATTCTATTGTTCATCATCAGTTGTCTTCTCCGGTTCTCAATAACATGATCAGATATGCGTGGTTTGCTTCGAAACTTTGCGATCAAAGAGAAATCTTCATGAACGTGAATGAAGTTTGTTTTCCGATCGATGTATTGAAAAAAAATTGCGAATGTAACAATGCAGCGTTTGTACGGTGTGCGAGATGCCGTGGAAATTACTGTTTTCCTTGAAATGAGAAACGAGCGCGCGTGCGGCTTCTAGCGGTTACTCCGAGAACGACAATATTCATTATATGAACCGAAACGCGTTTTTTGTTCGTTGCAGAAAATGCATTCAACGCTATATAATTCGAACGCGATAATTTTTTAGATATTTTCGGTTGGACTAATAAATCCGATCTTTTACACCAACAATTTTACAATTGAATCAACGTAATTTCATTCAACAACACCAATGATATTGGATCAATGATTTTTTGTTCACTGCACTGTAAAAAATTTCTGTATGAAAATTAATATACAAGTTTAGGAAGTTTTTATGCGGATACCGCTTATGAAATTTCAGATACGATTTTGAAAATCCAAAACAGGTTATTTTAAAAATGAAAGTGTAGTTCGGTAATATTAATATACTTGTGCGTTTGAAAAATAATGCACGTGTAAAGAAATAATCACATCCAAGTATATTGAAATCAAGAACCATTTGCTGATATCAATATACAAGTGTATATTAAATTCAAGAACCATTTGCTAATATCAATATGCGGGTGTGTATTAAAATTACCGATCATAAGTATTAAATTTATTTCAGAAATTGATAATTACAATACGTTTTTATGTAAAAATTATCAAATTAAGACCACTCAATTCATATACTGTATGATGCTTTCGTGATACTTGTGTACATGATTTTTTTGCAGCTTTATCCCATAATTAATATTGAATACTTGAATAATAAAAATTTAAATGCAGTGAAATCACTGCACGTGTGTATTTTTTTCTTTATGTATGTTATCCTGAGGCACGGGCCTTCTCTTTCTTCTTTTACCACCCTCTCCTTTATTCCTTCCATCATTCACAATCCTTCCAGAGTTCCCTACATTCCTTCCAGAGCCCTCCCCCCCCCCCCCCCCCGCCCCCCAGAGTATTGACCGCATCCACTCTTTCCTAATGCACTACTGTATCGCATTTGCACGAGGGCCGAGGGAAACTGCGGAAAACCTGGGCCGATACAGCGGCCATATTTGGCTGAGTTTCTGTTGTATCATCACGAGAAACTCAGACAAACTGTTTCCCACTCAGAGGTTGACGCGCAAACCAGTGCACGGGCAAACGGTCACCGCTCCAAGTGTTGGCCGCGCCCAATGCTGCTTAACTTCAGTGACCGCCGAGCCCGCACACCGACCGCGCGCCCATCTCTGTCCACTGCACACATGTATTTGAAATTCATGTGATTCTGAGATATCGTCCGGGTCAACAATTATGAAAATCATAAAATGTTTCTTCAATATTAATATACGAACACATTAAATTCAACTTATCTGTGATTTGTTTTTGACAAACAATTGTTAATCTCAGTGGCTTTTGTCTTGGAAATTTCTGAATCGAATCACAGTATTCATGTACTGGATGGTATTATTCCGAGAAGTACATCATCGATATTCCTAAAGATTTGTCTTATATTTAACTCGGCGTCGATGAGAAATAATATCAGATAGGGGTACAATCACGATACTTTCCAATTCCAATTCAGTTCCACATGTATTATATTTTCAGGCAGCCGTAAATAAATTTCAAACTTGTTTTGTATTTTCAATACTCTGTTTTTTATAGTTGATTTATTATACATCTGTAGTAATTTTCAATTGAAGACACGGGTTAATACAATCCATTTCCCACAAATTTACAAACTTGTCTTTGAAATTCCATGTTGCATCTTTTAAATTCTATATCCACGTTAGAATTTCATGTTCCCGTTTTAAATTTACGGTACAAGTGTTTTAAATTTAATTTCATCTACAGAGTTCGTAAAATTCAATTCCTTTGTATATTAAATGTATTGTAAATTTCATATCATTTTTTACAGTGTGTGTGTCGCGAATAAGATGCGCGGTCCGCGACGTGTTTCGCCTCGACGTGAGACCGCGTGTCTCGTCATCTCCGGCGGGTCGTTCAACCACGGGGCTCGGCAACGGCACCGCTCTCGTCGATACGACGCTCCGTAGCGCCGTCAGTTTCGTCAGAGACTAGACAAATTTCCGTTGAGAATGCCTCGTTTGGATCGTTTCGTTAGCTTCATAATTCTTGTCCCCTCGTTCGTTCGCTCCTATCATTTTTATTCTTATTAGCCGTGTAGGCTCGTACAGCATCGTATCGGGATAATACGTAGTCGTCGGAGTGTGTACAGGCGCTTCGTGTCTTTGGCCCGGGGGGGTGGGGTCAATGTACCGATAAAATTCTCGATTGTCCGCAACGTTCGATCTCGACGCGACTCCATATTCGCCAGCCTGACAGCCCTGTCGCCGCTGTGCTTGTCAATAATTTCCTCCTCGCGGCCAAATGACAATGCCTCGAGAATTTATAGAACGCCCATATAGGGTCGCTTGTCGTAACAAAAATGCCAGCATTCGGCCATTAAACGGTTTGCTGATAATCGGGCCAATAATTCGTCGACCAGCGTTGGGGTACTGTAGGCGGATGAACGGCTTGCCAGATCTGTTCCAGCCATTGATGGTTTGTTTTTGGGGCGTTTTGCAAATGCAGGTCGTTAAACAATAATACGTGAAAACGAGGGAAAAGGTTTCGAAAAGCATACCCCACTGATGAGGCTGAAATTTTGCACAGACCTTCTTTTTAATATTATAAGAGAACCTTTAAGGGGTTACCCCCACTTGCGATTTTGAAAAAATCGATTTTTTTTATTGCATTTTTTTGAAGTATAAGTATCCGGGCCCATACTTCCGTATGGGCCTGGAATAGATGAATCTATGTAAGTTTACAAAAAAAAAAATTTTCTTCGTGTAAACTGAAATTGAAACTTTAAACGCGTTTTTCTCAAAATGGCATTTCTGAAGTCGGTGACCAAGATTACTCGAACACTAATGAACCGATCTTCTTGAAATTTTTCAGGCTTATTTAATACATAAAAATGTAGTCTTTAATCGTTCGATTTTTTTTTCGAAAAAAAAAATGGCCGTTTTATAGCCAAAAAACGGCCGTTTTTTTTTAGTTAAAATCGAACCATTAACTTTGACTGTCCGCCATTTTGTGAAAAATGAATATTTTTTAAAATCCTTCGATTAAAGACTAGTTTATACTTATATTTGACTAAATCCATCCGCATTTTTTTTTTCAGATGATCCACTTCGCCGCAATGTTGATCACCGCAAACCGTGTATATAAAAACATTATTTCATTGACGGCCATTTGCCACTAAACAATGTAATATTTTTCAATAAAAAAATTACTGAAAGTTCTTCAAGATGTGTTCTTTAAGATGGTATATTGATCGATTAAAAAAGTTTTGTAGTTTTCTTTTAAAAAATTCATGAAAAAGGCCTTTTTTGCGCTACAAGTGGGGGTAACGCCTTAAAAGGATATTGGCGACTAGCAATAATTTTCGATATATCGTATATTGAAAGTTATTTATTGTACTGCGCGAACAAACGAAGGATTCTGTAAGTGTTAGGATGGCTAAGTGGGTAGGGCGCTCAACACTAGAGCATAAGACGTAGGTTCGATCCCGATGATCGGTAAACACTTGAACAATGCAGAAAGCGTTTATAATGCAATTATTCTATGTACATGGACATAAGTAAAGCATAAGAAAACAAAAGAGATGCCACTAGGATTTTTATACTCGTAATTGGTAAATTTTTTGTTTTTCATTTCCG
>CALYCA010000386.1:0-32348 GCA_944452715.1 Ophion slaviceki | reverse complement strand
TTTTTAGTCTTTTTATTGATGTTTCACTTACAAAAATATTTTGTGCAACGAAAATAACATTTGAAAAAGTTATGGGCCTCTAAATATGGCCGGAAAAAAAACTTGAGGTGGTTGACATGCGTCCAAAGCTCCCATTCATCTAAAACAGAAATAAAACCACTTTTCTTGATCAATAAGAATGTCATTATGGCAGGTACGAAGGAGAAGAAAAAAATGTAATGAAGACTGTGTGAAAAAAAATAATTTTTCGCCGTTTTTTTGTTGTCAAAGTTAGAAATTTGAAAAGAATAGTAACAATAATAATTTCGTAATGCCCGAGGTAGGAACGATAGAGGGATATATACTGAAGGTCAATTGAGAGTCAATGGGTTGAATAGAACTCGAGACGATGTATCAACCAGGTTGAAAAAAGTAGTTTTGAGAAAAACCTTTTTTTTCTCAAAACCTTTTGAGAAATTTGAAGTTCTGAGTACAATTTCAGCCAATCGCAACGATCTAAGTGGTATAATGCCATGTTATACTTACACTAGTATCGGCCATTCCTGCCTCGTAAAGTGTCCCTCCCTCGACTTCGAAATGATGATTTTCTAATGCTCCTTCTTCCCTTCGAGCAATTCTAGCTTCCTCAGAAGCTTCTAAAGTTCGTAACTCCAATCGGTCGATCCTATTCTGGTCTCGTTTGTTGGCGTAAATATTGGGAATTTCGAAATTTCCTATCCAGGGCATATTCTCACGAGTCTATACTTTTTTTTAAATTCCAAACAATATCGATTTTCAAATTTCCCGACTAGCGTACTACCTTAAAGGCATGCAGAAGGTCAACATAACCTCACAAATTTTCCAACCCAATTTTCTCATAGATGGTTAAATTTTTTAGGAAAAAACAAAGCATTAGGCTCTGGAGAATTCCCTGACGCAGAGCTTGGTGATTTCCGTTTGCCCTAAATATTATTCATCTCTGAAGAATCTCAGTTCGAAAATTTCAGCTATTTCTCTCGCACTCATATGTCTCGTGGTACATCTTCTACTTCGCCTTAAGGCGGGACATACATTTGGACAGGAAGAAAATAAGCAATATGGCGGGATTTTTTAAGCTAAACAAAATTATTCTACAATTATGAAACTTTAGATATACTTTAATAGTATATTCCAGTATACGAAACAATTTTTTAAAATCAATTCATCATCAAAATGGCGGAGCTGTGGCTGTGTTACAGCAAGGTCGCCGCGGGAGTTGCGAATCGGAGTTCAAACATTTTTTCAGTTAGAACATGTATAGTTTTTATGTGACGGTAATTAAAATGAAGAAAATGCAAATTTGGGAAAATGGCACGCATTTACGAAAAAAAAAATCAACATTTCACGCAACATTTCTGTAAAATGTGGATTAAAAAAGTAGTTTTGCTTTTCCAATTTTTCAAAAACATTCTTCGTCAAGTAGAAGGTACCAATGTTATCAATATTTCTACCAAGTGTCAACTCAATCGGCTTAATAGTTTTTGAGTGATCCTGCACGCCAATTTCGATAATGCAGTTTTGAGAAAGACGCGTTTGAAGTTCACGCCCGCTCCGAATCCGAGTGATGAGGCACAGCGTTGACGGGCTGTAACGTTTGAAGTTTTTTCGAATTTCGCTTTGAAACTTTGGAAAACTATTCTTCCTATATAGTTCTATTGTTTGAAGAAAAAAAAAAGATATCGATTTTTTTATCGTTGTAAATGTATATTCCGCCTTAAGGGGAGGGTGGAGGTTTGCACTTTTGAAAAATCGATCTTTTTGTCTTTTCTTATAGTTAAACATTTCAAGAATATAATCCCAAAATTTCAAGTCAATCAGAGCAAAACTCTCGAAGTTATTGACTATTTAGTCCCGCTCCTCTAACACTGCAGCTCCGACTTCTCTAAACTTCAAACGCGTTTTTCTCGAAACCACTTTTTGAAAGTCCGTGTTCACTGCCATTTGAAAACTACAAGACCTATTTATTTCAAACTTGGTACACACTTTCTACACATAAAATACCTCCCCCCAACGGTTAGTTTGAGATTTTTTTTTTACATTGAGGGGATTTTCCACCCCCAAAATGGCGGATTTTTTCGTGAAAAATAGCACTTTTCACTTTACATGACCACCAAAAATTTAAAAATGAAAAAAAAAATTCTCAAAGACCGTTGGGTCGAGGATTTAATGATACTTTGACTAAATTTTAATGGTACTTGATTTCAGATAATTTCTAGCTGAGATCCAGTGAACACCGCAAATCGTGTTTTTCCAAAGGCGTTCTTTGAAAAGCTTTGTCACCGGCTTGTTTGTGGATATTTTCACGTACAAATTTCACGGAATATTCTTGAAATGACACTTAACAATGTACAAAAGGTTTCAATAAATTTACTCTATCCATATACATGAAAGAAAATTCGCAAAAAAGTGTTTTTTTTCCACGCTGAAACCCCTACCCTCCCGTTAACTTTTCCAATGCATTTATTACATTGTGCATTATTCCCTACACTACACACATAAACTTATGCTGACGGCGTATAGTGTCGTATTAGTTTCTCGCAGTCGGGGAAAAGAGAGCCGTTCGAGATGAGTCGTACAAGTCCCTCCACCCGGGATGAGAGTAGTTCACGTGTAACGCTCATCCGAGAGCTAATGATGATGACACTCCTTATTTCTCCCGGAGGGAGGACGAGCTTCGGGTCATTTTTCAAAAAGACGACCAACTTTATACAAGATGAAGTGTGTGTGTGTGTGTGTGTGTGGGTGGGTGGGTGGGAGAGAGAGAGGGGGGGAGAGAGAGAGAGAGAGAGAGAGAGAGAGAGAGAAATGCAGAAGATCAAGAAGGGTACAGTCTGATATAAGCGACGAAGGGTCCATCCTCGAAATGTATATCTATAGTAGATATGGTACCCGAAGAATCTTTAAAGATGGAGACTAGGAGTGAGAGAGACGAGTATAAAAGTTCGTTTCCGCGCACGCAGAAGCTAATGTCCGGAACGATTCCTGGTGAACCATTAGAGCGAAGCGAGAGAAAGAAAAGGAGGCGATAACGAGAGAGAGGGAGGGAGAGAGAGAGAGGAAGAGAGGAGGGTGCTTGGGGGGAGGTAGAAAAAGATTATACAGTATCCCTTCTGCATCGCAAACTCAATCCCTTAATCTCTTACACTCTCTTCTGGTCCTTTTTTCCCGCCGTATCATTCCTTCCCTATCATCATCCATATCTTCCTCATAGGGCATGAAGGCGGCTTCGTAGCATTGTTAAACTTGCCGATGATGTTACAAAGGAGCTCATGATCAGTACACCGTCTTTGAGACAACGTTCTTGGTAAATTCGTTTGGGACAGAGTACAGGATCATTCACTATGATTGGAGCTTCTTTTAAAATTAATTTGGAATAATTAGGTTGGGTGGGGGTAGTGATCTTTGAGCGATCATGATTTGCGGGCGCTTGCCATTTTTGTTTGATGGTGGATTTTGATACAAGGAGGATGAGCGGTCACCCATCCAAGTGTTGGGCTAGGCCAAACTGCTATGGTCTTGCCTCATTGTATTTGACATTTTTTTATGATGGAGACATGCAGTAAAAGGTAATTGGAATATTGGCGGGATTTCGTGGAGAATTCAACGATTTCGGTGGAGGATTATTTTGGCGTCAGTTTGGCCGGGAGTGAGAGAGAGAGAGAGAGAGAGAGAGAGAGAGAGAGAGAGAGAGAGAGAGAGAGAGAGAAGGGAGAGAGAGATTAAATTCCTTGATAATATTTATAAAGCCCTAAAAAAACTCTCGGGAAAATATAAAGTTACAGCTTAAATGTGAAAAAGTATTAACAGGCCTCGGAAGGAATAAAAGTTCGACATAAAACAAAAAATGGACAGAAATGAAAGTCGTAAACAATCGATACAAAACAAAAATAAACAATATTTGATGCGACAATATTGAAAATTAAATATAATAAAACGAAATAACACAGCAAACTTAAATACAAATGGAAACTCGATATAAAGGAAACTAAAATTATAATCCTGAGGTTCATTTAGAAAAATTAACTTTTAGAAGAAAATTTAATACTTGACATTGAATGTTTAAGTTTAATATTTAATTTAGTAAACTTAACGTTTGTGATTTCATTAAATAAAGTTAAATAAATCAAATGCGAACGAAAGAATATTAACAAGCAAAGAACGTTAGCAAAAAAATATTAACAAAAACAGAATATTAACGAAAAAATAATGATAACAGAAAACTAATATTACTAAAAAAAGACTATTAACGAAAAGCGAAAGAGAGAAAGAGAGAGAGAGAGAGAGAGAGAGAGAGAGAGAGAGAGAGAGAGAGAGAGAAAGGAATGATCGGAGTAAGTTTAAGTAACCACACATGTGAACTTTCGGTCGCCCGTTTAAAGAGCATGCGAGAGGCTAAAGCTGATTAATTATTCACCATACGTAGCGACTTAATTCGATTCCTCATAACGAGACCCCCATCGTCCGAACTTTATCCGCGTCTCATTCGTTTCTCCTGTATCTTAATCATCCTGTAAACATTGTCAATTATTTAAATAACGAGCTTGCAGAGCTATCCCCTTTTTAGCATAAATTATCCTACGTCTCTCTTTTCCTCTCTCCGCCTCTCCTTCCATCGTCTCTGCCTCTCTCTCTCTCTCTCTCTCTCTCTCTCTCTCTCTCTCTCTCTTTCTCTGTCTCTCGCTCTCTTTCGCTCTCTCTTTCCCTCTTATTCGTACATTTTAACGCTTGGCTAAATTGCCACTGGACTGGTTCGCTAAAAATCTCTTTCGTGGTTCCTTCGTAGGCTAAATTCCATCCCCTTATTCGTCTCCGTACACACATCTTTGGGCTTTTCCGCTCTCGACGTGGGATTCTCGTGAGGCGGAAGTGCACGACTGAGCGCAGGACCAGCAAGATAGATGTGCGTCACTTCCGGCCGCGACAGGGGGTGGCGTCTGCGGGACGCCCTAGCTCACCCTTCCTTATGTCACGACAATTCTACACCCCCGTTCCCTACCCTTCTCTCCCTCCTCCCTTTTCTTGCCTATTTTTCCCGAATATAATTACCCGGGACACTTCTCACGACTCTGTCCATTTTTGTACTATTTTTTTCATTCACTAGGATCTTACTTTTTTTTGATTATTTTTTGTGGAGAGGAATACTTCCATAGCCAAGTAACGTCTGAAGAAATTCAGGAATGTATTCGGTTTGAAATGTGTCTTAGTTGCCAAAATAAAAAAAAAGAACATTTGTTTTATCGAAATAATAAAAATTAATAAAATAGTTAAAAAAAGAACATTTTTAGATTATTTTTTTAGGGAGAGTTTCTATAAACCCCCATCGCCTTTGAATGTTTTTTTTTGTGTTTATTTCATAACGTTCTTACAGTCTTTCCGAGATCGTCGACGACGAGAGAAAAATACTTTTTCTGACAGTACATACATAATGGACGATGGTCCATAATATGGAAAATTGTTGGTCATGAAATAAATTACACGTTACAATTGCAACAAAATTCTATGTGACAATTAAAAATGTAACGGTCTCATTGGGTGTTGAAAATGGCGGGAGACGAGCTACAATTTCATCGTTATTCAAATATAATGTTACAATTTCATAATTATTGCAATCAAATGTTACAGTTTCATAATTGAGGCAATGAAATATTACAATTTCATAATTATGGCAATGAAATGTTACAATTTCATAATTGTTGCAATGAAATGTTACAGCTTCATAATTATTGCAATGAAATCTTACAATTTCATAATTATGGCAGTGAAATGTTACAATTTCATAATTATGGCAATAAAATTTTACGATTTCATGACTATTCCAATAAAGTGTTACAATATATGGTTATTGCAACGGAATTCTACAATTTCATAATTCTTGCAATGAAATGTTACAATTTCATCATTGACACAATGAAATGTTACAATTTCATAATTGATACAATGAAATGTTACAATGTCCTAATTGACACAATGAAATGTTACAATTTCACAATTGGTACAATAAAATGTTACAATTTCATAATTATGGCAATGAAATGTTACAATCTCATAATTATTGCAATAAAATGTTACAGTTCCATAATTATCGCAATAAAAAGTTACAATTTGATAATTATTGTGATAGAACGTAAAGTAAAACAATATGAAGTAATTACAAATTATTTTCAGTGTCCTTACAAAATGTTTTGCTCCCTTTCTTTTCTCTCCTCTCTTTCTCTCTTGGTCTCCGTACCTTTCCCCCCCCCCCCCTTTCGCTCTGGGTTTCCCCACGCTTCGCGGAGAGTTATACGAGCGTGCGGGTTAATTGGAGGTGAGGACAATTTGAATGTAAACTGCGAGTGAATGGAGCTCAACGGATAGCACGCGGGAGGACTGCTACGCACCTCGTTGCTCTCCGTCTCTCCTCCTCCGCGTCACTCGATCACAAACTTGGCGAGCATTTTTGGGAAAGACTCGCTGCACTTTCGTCACCACGGCGACCACCCGATGGTTGAAGCGTTTTTGTTGAAAACCCAATCGAACCCAAACAAAAAACGGCGGAAAAAAATCAACGACAAGATTAAAATTAAAACATTTCTGGGATGCACCGTTTGCACTTGAAAATTCCTGATCAGATTCGACGCGTATCAAGTTAATTCGATTCAAGTAATTTTCGATTATTTTCGGTCGAACATTTTTTAATGAAATATTATTAATAAAAATTAAATATCAAAGATGAAATATTATTAATTTAAATTGAAGAATAAACATGATTAAATATGAAATATTATTAATTTTTATATTTCAATACATAATTCAAATGAATAGCATTGAAATTGAATATTATCAATTGAACTAAAAAATTTAAAAAATTCTTACGCGATCATCGACGCGGCCTACCAAGCCCGGAACGTCCTCTACCCATACCCGTATTGTTTTTTTTTCATCCCTCCTCTTTCGAACAGCTCTGCTTTATAATCGTCGCAAACATTCTGCGTGCTATCGTCACGCAGGATAAAATTATATAATACCGCGGTCACCGCGTATGCAGCTCCCTCACCATCAAGCCTTTGCACACTTATTACAATAATCATTTGGCACGCACAGCTCATCGCGCACGTTACACTCCTCGGTAGCGTCGATCGCATGCTGCATAGGAGCAGCAGCGCACGTTGCATCTCCAGCTGATCCGATACGGAAAGGATAATGAGGCACTCGTTAATACGTATGTTGTGTACATCGAGGAAGAATACAATAATTGAAAAGAAAATAATGAGACGAAGAAAAAAATTATAATAATAAGACGGGGGAAAAAAAAGAGAAAACATTTACATGTGTGCGTCCCGGATGGTCACGTGTCGCGAGCCCTGCCACGAGCCTACGATAAAAATAAACGACAAATATAATAATAACAACGATAATAATAGTGACAACGAAAAAAAATCTATAAAAAAAATACAATGGTTTTCAAGTATCTTCGATGGAATTCTCGAGGTCTTTCCGCTCGTGCACTTCGAGCTGCATATTTTTAACAGGTGACTGCACTTCTCAACGCCTGTTATATGCAACCTCTCTCTCTCTCTCCCTCCCTCTCTGGGATATGGAACTTTGACAAAACCGCAATAGCGAGATAGCCGTCGTCTGCCCGATCTACGACATTGTCTCCTTGCCTCGTGTCCTTTGTCCAATAACGCATTGACGATACCCATCGTGGAAGTAAAAAAATGAAAAAAGGCTTCCTGCGCTGCTGACCGTATGAAAACGTATTTTTGTATCGAAACAATTGACCAATGGCATCGCGTATGTCCCTCCAACGAACACATTGACAGCTGGTGACATCGAGAAAGAAAGAAAAAATTTCAACTGCTCGATAGACCGTTTGTCCTTTTTCCCGATCAGCGGAAGTTTCCGCACGCGCTGCCACCCGAACGCAATAATTTGCGATTGTTCTATACAATAATGTACAAACGGGCAGTGTGTGCAGTAGATGAAAAAAATAGTATTGGCAGGACGCCTATTTTTCTGCAACGAAAAAAAACGACTTGGGTGGACTGGAGTCCATCATTGGGGGATGGCAACGAATTGTTTATTGAAAAATGGAATATTGGGTTGTTTGAGAATTATTTATTCCAGCGAACTAATTATCGGTTTAATGATGTATTATTATTATTATTATTATTGTGAATATATATTTTTAGAGTATATTATTATATTTATTATTGTACATAAATAAGTATCTTCGGGGATTTAAATTGAACATACATTATTTATATTCACATTGACATACGCAGAAATATTTTTATCCTGTCGACGAGTTTATGTTAGTCATGCAATGGTTGCTAATACTTTATACGTATATAAAATATATGCAGGTACTTCGATTTGAATATGACGAAAGTTTTGAATATTAATTATCTCAGTTTTCTTTTTTCCTAGTCGGCACGAGCTATCCATCTTTGAAAATGATTCTTACATTTTATTTATATATATATATATATATCGGTTATATGTATAGTAGATTTCGGATATAAACTTTGTTTGATTTCAAACGGAGAAGGTTAAGTTGGTCTGTTTATCTATGGCTTTTCTGATTTCGCCAACTTAAATTGACGTGGGTCCTTTTTTTATGGATTCATTTTTCGAAAATATATATATATGAGGCATTGCACGTCACTTCAGCCAGTAGAAAAAAAATCCACAAATAATTTTGAAAAATCGAGTTACTTTATTGAAAAATATTCACCGAGTATCGACATCTTTTTTAAATTTCTGACGTTTTTCCTCGTTGATTACCATTTTTTAATATTTTGCCATTCAAATGGCTGTATCTTTGGCAGGATTTGACGTATTTACATTCGTGAAAAAACGAAAATGTGCCTCTTTTTCTACCCTTCCAGAAAAAAATTAATTTAGATTTTATTGAGCAAGTCGAACGTCCGTTTCAGGGCAAAATATGCAAAAATATTTTTTTTGTCAAAGAAAGACACGTGTTATTTTATTTTTAAGAATTTCCCCGAATTGTGAATACGAAAAACGGATTTTTGGTATTTTTTGTATTATGGGATTCCTAAACACCGTGAAGTAACAGCTATTTTTTTAATTTTTTTAATTAATATTCGATTGAAGAGTGTGGCGCACTCCAAGGCTCCAATACATATGACATATATGTCATATGTATTTTGAAAACCTGGTAAACATACAGCGAGTGCTCCACACTCTTCAATCGAATATTAATTAAAAAATTTAAAAAATAAAAATAGCTGTTACTTCACGGTGTTTAGGGATCCCATTATATAAAAAATACCAAAAATCTGTTTTTCGTATTCACAATTCGGAGAAATTAAAAAAAAAAATAACGAGTGTCTTTCCCTGAGAAAAAAAATATTTTTGCATATTTTGCCCTGAAACAGACGTTCGACTTGGTCAATAAAATCTAAATTCATTTTTTTCTGGAAGGCTAGAAAAAGACGCACATTTTCGTTTTTTACGAATGTAAAAAGGAATACGTCAAGTTCTGCCAAAGATACAGCCATTTGAATGGAAAAATATTAAAAAATGGTAATCAACGAGAAAAAACGTCAGAAATTTTTTTTAAATGTCGACACTCGGTGAATATTTTTCAATAAAGTAACTCGATTTTTCAAAATTATTTGTGGATTTTTTTTACTGGCTGAAGTGACGTGGAATGCCTCATCTGAAGTTATAGTTATTACCCGTGACTTCCTCCGCGTGGAATTTATGACGCCATGGGAGTGTAGTTTATGCAATTTTTCAAGTCAAACCGACTAAAAAAATATGTCTTTCTATACAAAGTTTTCCATCTCCTTGCAGCACCTTGAGAGTTGAATGTTCGGAAATACTGAAGTGCATGTTTCATTATTTACGTTATAGTGTTTACGCTAAGTTTAAAGTAAAACCGACAAACAAATATTGTTTTCAACACAAACTTTTCCGCCCCCTTGCAACCCCTTAAGGGTTAAATTTTGGAAAATATTGGAATATACGTTCCGTTAATTGTATTGTAGAGTATTTGTGCCATTTTTCAAGTCGAACCAACCAAAAAAATATGTTGTTCAACACAAACTTTTCTACCCCCTTGCAACCCCTTAAGGGTTGCATTTTTGGGAAATTCTGAAATACCTGTTTCATTAATTCTACCGTAGAGTGATTATGCGAAGTTTCAAGTAAATACGTTAAAAAAAATATTTTTCCCCATACAAACTTTTACACCCCATTTCACACCCTTAAGGATCGAGTTAATAAAAAACTTTCTTAGTGCACGTTTACACCCTCTAAGGAACATATGTACCAAATTTCATTTTTCGATCTTTAGTAGTTTAGGCTGTGCGTTGTCAGTCAGTTAGCCACGGAACAGTTTTATATATATGAGGTATTTATTTTGTTTTATCTGATTCCATTGACTCTAAAAGACACACCGATTTTTTTTATCATTTTTCGAAACAATCTCTAGTCAAAAAATAATTTTTCACTCGAAAAACGCCCCGATTAAAAAAACTGGGAAAATTCTCAAAAATGCGTGGATATATGTCAAAATTTTCAAGCTATCACCCGCAGTGGCAGTATGATTTTTTCTGTGCTTTCTGAGCGATTAACGTTTTAAAAAATCTGAATAATTCAAGAAAGTTCTACTTCAGGCGGATACTGAAATATTTTGATACCCGCAATGAATTTTCTTGACCATTTGTGAATAAACAAATTACCATCATGAGCCTTGCGCAGTTGGCAGTCAATTTTTCAGATTTTTCTAACAGCTTCATATTCATACTAAATAGATGTGTAATTAATTTTATGAGTGAATCACTTTTTCATGCGAAAAGAAATTGTTAGATTCACACATGATTTTACACCCGTTACTGTAGCCTAACCCCTTAACTGATTTTCACCTCCCCAGAGGAATGATTGAGAAAAACAGTTACCGAATTTAGTTATTTACTATCAGATACTTGTGCTTGTTATTTTTTTTCAGGAAGGAATTGCATAAATGTCCAATGATTTCAAGGCATATTTTTTTCCCGATGTTTTCGAATTCCCAGTACCCCTACAGCTTGCTAATATATATGAAGTCTGGATAGTTACACTCCAGAAGAATGATTTTCATAGTCCAAATACAGGGAAAAAAGGATAACGATGATTTTTCTGTCTAAATGTCTAAATGAGATCTGTTGAATAATTAAAAAATTGTCAAAAAATAGAAATACCTCTTAAGTTAATGTTATTTAAAAAATTGCATTAACATAAGAGGTAAACAAGTTCCTAATTTTGGGAAATTTTCCAAAAATCACACTTACCATAATAACTCGAAATCCTTAGAATTTGAACTAAGGTAACCTAGGTTAGATATGTTCCCAACGAGGTGACCTATCACCTCTTTAAGGCTTTACATCGACCTTCCTAACACCCTGTATAGTACGTATCTAATCGTTTTCTTATACCCGTGTCGCAAACTTGGGCATTTATTGTTTTTATATCAATTAGATATTTCATTCGAAAAAAAAATGTATACTAATATACTTTTTGTGGCATAAATTTTAAATACACGCTTTTTTCCATGGGCGATTTATCCTTGAATTCCTGTCTGTTCCTTCGTACAGGATATAATTATGGTCTGATACTCGGGATTACTGTACCTATATATATATATATATATATATATATATATATATATATATATATATATATATATATATATATATATATAATATAAAGAGCGAGAAAGAGAGAGAAAGCGTTATTGCATAATCGAAGCGATAGAGGATATTATTAGTTTGATATGATGAGGAGGAAAACATTAAATGAATTTAATGCGATCAAGCGTTCCTCGCGGGAGTAAACTTTAGTTAGTATGTATCGGGCTGATATACAATCTATATGAAGACACACACATGGTCGGCTACAGGCAGATTCCTATACGCAGCCAAGGATTCCTCCCCCCCCCCCCCCCTCTCTCTCTCTCTCTCTCTCTCTCTTACTCTTACTCGATTTCTCATCCACGAGCATTTGTACACTTTGCGGACCGATCCGATTATCTCTCCTCCCGTCGATTCTTCCTCGCCCCCTCCCTCTCGCTCTCTCTCTGTCTCTCTTATATCTCAGCGTGTCGGTAAGATTTTCTCGGTAACGGCCAAGTCCTTGGACCTCGGAGTCCGCGTCGCCTTAGGGTTCTGAAACCCGCCCAGAGTGTGCACGCAATCCTACTGCACGACCCAAAGACATTAGGCGCCATCAAGGTACGATTCAACACGCCTGTTGTCTTACCCCCCCCCATCCCGCCGCCTGTCCAAAGCCCCTTCCAACTGTTGGTACCTGTGTACCGATCATACCTTGTATCCCCTCGATATGGGAGAATTCGTCAAGCTTCCTCGTGCTGGACATGGAAGAGAGGACTCTCTCTCTCTCACCCCTCTCTCTCTCTCTCTCTCTCTCTCTCTCACTCTTTCTCTCTCACTCTTTCTCTCTCCCTCTCTCTCTGTTTCTTCACTTCATAAAGTTGGTTCATGAAGTTCTTAATATTTTGTAAAATAGTCTGAAATTCCAAGAATATTTTCAATATTAATTATAATCAAGAATCAGAAATATCGATTACAATTTTTAAATTTTTATATTAATTATCATAAAAAATTAAAAAATATTTATTATAATTTCAAAAATTCGCATGCTAGTTGTAATAAAAATTATCAATATTAATTATAATAATAATGTTCAAATCGTAATTATAATTAAACATTTTCAATATTAATAATAATCAACAAAATTGGTTTATAATGTATAACTGTGGTGACTCGTTTCTCGCGCTTCCGGAGCACTGTCATCTCTCAATTTAAACGAGCCATTGAGCCCTACCGCCGCATATACGGGTATTCGGACGATCCAGGTGGTCATAAGTCAATTTCTAAAACTTGACGCAGCTAAAAAAGAACCGGTTATTATTATTGTTAAATGACTAGAGAACAATAGACAACCCTTCATCCTTTCTCATCGGTTGCACCCGCGCCCTAGTTTCAATCGGAACTTTACCATCGCCGCAAGTGTACGTATCTTTCTCGGCTTTCTGAGTTTGACTGTCTCAGTTAAAAAGTAAACATTTTTGGGAACAGCGATTTCTTTGAGAATATTGTTATGGATTTGGATCGAGCAGGTAAGAACATATATTTTTGAAACATTTTGCTGTGTTATTTGTTAAAGGGTTACCCCTACTTGAGATTTTGAAAAAATCGATTTTTTTTTGCAATTTTTTGAAGTGCAATTTGAAGTGCAGTTTTTTTTTTGATGCCCGGAATAGATGACTCTATGTAATTTTAGAAAAAAAAAATTTTCTTCGTGTAAACTGAAATTGAAACTTTAAACGCGTTTTTCTCACAATGGCATTTCTGAAGTCGGTGACCAAGATTATTCGAACACTAATGAACCGATCTTCTTGAAATTTTGCAGGCTTATTTAATACATAAAAATGTAGTCTTTAATCGTTCGATTTTTTTTTTCGAAAAAAAAATGGCCGTTTTGTAGCCAAAAAACGGCCGTTTTTTTTTTCGTTAAAATCGAACCATTAACTTTAACTGTCCGCCATTTTGTAAAAAATGAATATTTTTTAAAATCCTTCGATTAAAGACTAGTTTATACTTATATTTGACTAAATCCATCCGCATTTTTTTTTCAGATGATCCACTTCGCCGCAATGTTGGTCACCGCAAACCGTGTATATAAAAACATTATTTCATTGACGGCCATTTGCCACTAAACAATGTAATATTTTTCAATAAAAAAATTACTGAAAGTTCTTCAAGATGTGTTCTTTAAGATGGTATATTGATCGATTAAAAAAGTTTTGTAGTTTTCTTTAAAAAAATTCATGAAAAAGACCTTTTTTTGCGCTACAAGTGGGGGTAACGCCTTAAGTGTAACCACTTTTATATCAATATCTATAATATAAACCTATCAAAAAATCCATGAAAATCGCCCTTTTTTATCGTCTAAAGTGAGAAGACCCCTTAAGTTTGGTTTTAGAGAAAAATAAAAATTTGATTTAAAAATATAGTATTATCATTATTTTTTTTCTATAAAACCCAATATTTTAGTACACATTATTCATCGCAAAACACCACCCATAGCCCAAAGTCAATGACACTCATTGAAAAACAAAAATCGAAGGAAATAATTTTGACCGTCTAGATTGGCAAGATACCGCTTGTGTGCGCCATGTAACTAAATCGAAGAAACCTCGAAACTCCAGGGTCCCCAATCCTCCGAAGCTCTTCTATCCCGTTAATTTTTTTCGAGCTCGTATTTTTTTCGGATTTTCATATTTTCTCATGGAGGCAGTCGCGGCGATCTCTCGACTCTCCCCGCAGCTCTATCATCGATTGCGCACGTAGAATGGATTTTTTCTTTCAAAATTCATTTCCTGCCCGAGAGAATACCGCAATTATCCGCGTGTTTATGAAGACATTAATACGAAGGGGTTTCGTCAAGGATTGTCGAGCGCAAATGTAGATCGGTTGGAATAGAACAGTGCACTTCGGAGCCCTGCCGTATGCGCATGTGCGAAGATTTAGCAATAAAAGTAGTGCGCGTTTGCGAGATTTATAATTGACCAGTGTCCCTAATGGTCGAGGAGAGAAAAGAGAGAGAGGGAGAGGGAGAGAGAGAGGGGGAGGGGGGACTCAAGAGACTTAACATAAATTGATTATGCATCGTTACGACAACGCGTGCTCCGCAAGAGCAAGTTAGATGCGCCTAATTGCAGCACGCGGTCAACCTCTCTCGCGTTAATCGGCGTCACTCCCGATGCACTTGTTACCTCGTCCAAGCTGAATAAACATGCGAGTACACGGTAAACGTGTTTAGGTTATTATTATTACGATTATTACTATTGTTATTGTCGCATCTACTGCTATAGCGATTGCGATTATCGTTATTATTATTATTAATGTTATTATTATTATTATTATTATTCGTCGACTTGAGATGCAAGCGAAGAGAAATTCGAGATAATGTTATGTATTGTTACGGTCGCATCTACTGCTGTCACTATTTCTTATTTTGTCATCTACGTTATTTTCATTATTATTATTTTATTGTTCGAATAATAGATTTTATTGCTCCGGGCAACGCACTTCCTCAGTTTGCACTAGGAACTTGTTATTATTGTTATTATTGTTATTCGTCGACCCAAGATGTGGGTGAGAACAAATTCGAGATAATTTTCATTTGAAGACGCAATATATTTTGGGCTGTGAGTTCGTTCGAGTGTCGTATTAGAAAACGTGTTGCGTGTAGGTAAGAGGCCGGGAATTATTAGGACCGTACCGGAAGTCGAAGCGAACGGGCTTGAAATTATCTAAGAATTCTTTTGCTCTCACGACATTAGCTCTGCCTTTCACGGTGTTAGAACTCGTTGTTGAAATATCATTTTTCCTTCTCTCTCGCTCTTTTAGGGCTTCCAATAGCACCTGAGAGCGTATCCGGATGAATGAATTTTGTTTTTTTTTATTTTTATGAGTATGTCCTTCGTTTGTATCGAGCTATTTTTTAATTATATTTTCTGCATGTATTTTAAATTGCAAATCTTGTTATTATACATATTTTCAATGAGCGGATCGAATATTCATTTTCATATTGACTTTATATTATGCTATTTTTCAGATATGTGCTCTATGGATTTTGATTTGCAAATTTTATTATCTTTTGGATTATTAATAAGCATTGCGATTTTTCAACCTCAAGTTTACATTTCTTTATCGTTATTTTTAGTGTCGAGGTCTTCTATTCCTTTGGGTAATTGTATATTATTCTATTATTATTCCGAGTATTCCATTTTTTTTCGTTTGATTTGCGATACCTACGAATCATCAGTGCTGTTTTGATTTTTATATTTTTGCTTTTGCTTATGGGGTCTTCTCATTTTAGACGCTAAAAAGGCTATTTTCGTGAATCTTTTTGATAGGTTTATATTATAGATATTGATATAAAAGTTGTTACACTTAATAAATACACGTTCGACGTTTTTCGACGGCTTGTTGATAAAATCTTCGAAACTACTGAACCGATCCTCATGAAATTTTAACCACATATTCTTTACAACTATAGCTATAGCGCGTATCAAGGATTTTTAAAAATTTTGATATTTATTGTTTTTTGCCAAAAACGGTTAAAAACACGATTTTTTTGTTTTTTCGAAAAAAGTCCGACATTTTTTTATTTTTGCATATATCAAAAATCATATGATATGCGATATGGCCATTAAGGGGCTATACCAGTGTGACACTTTCAAAAAATCGAGCTTTTTGCCTTTTTCGACAGTTTATACTTTCAAGAATATCCTGTAAAAATTTCAAGGCCGTATCTCTAATCATTTTATCTTGCAAAAATCGATAGTTAAATCTTTAAACGCGTTTTTCTCGTTGTGAGATTTTTCAAATTTGCTGACATTGTAACTCAAAGAGCAAATATCCGATTGACTTGAAATTTGAACTGAGTACTCTTGAATCTATTTATTCTACAATGTCGTAGGACATTTTAGATTGGATGAAAATTGACGATTTGGCATTGAAAAAAAACGACCATTTCATAGGCAAGAAAACAGACTTTTTTCATAACCACGCAATTTTGTTAGATTTTGATATTTTTCGAAAATCCTACGTCATTGTACAGGAAATACCTTCCAGTTTAACGACATTTTTTTCTTTTTCGGCTTCAGCTACTCAATCGGCCGAAATCATGTCAGCAGTGGAGGAACTTTTTTTTGGCGCCTCCGAAGGCAGCGCATAAGTCGCTTGGATCTCAATATTTTTCTATGAAAAAATGATGTAATATAGGTCAAATATAGCCAAATATATTCTTAATTTTCCGAAACATTTAATTGAGTACTTTTTTTCCAAAAAATTCCCGAAAATCACCCATATTTTCAGCGTTCACACTGGTATAGCCCCTTAACATACTGATTCTAAAACCGTTTGATTTGTTTGTTTCGGATGATCCATCTCCGAGATTCCATCAACAACGCAGACCTACAATAATTTTAGGACATTTTTTCAACTCCCATTTCCGTCTATAAATAGTGACTTTAATCAATAATTTTTTTTATTTTAAATGTATTTCGAAAGTGTATTTATTAAGTGTAACAACTTTTATATCAATATCTATAAAATCAACCTATAAAAAAAATCATGAACACAGCCTTTTTTAGCGTCTAAAGTGAGAAGACCCCTAATGATAACGTGACACGATCAATGCTCTCGCACGTGCGAGACAAATTTCATTAAGGAATTTCCAAGGCCTAAAATTATAGTTCCGAGGCTAAAAAATAAAATATGAAAAAAAATTAACTTTTTAACTTGCTTTGACGCTGATTAACTTTTCCGCAATGATCGTGCTTCGAATCTCTACAGATAAATGGAAAATAAACATTTTAGTCAGGCTTTCGTACAATTTTCTCATTACTCTCCAAGATTCAATGGTCCAAGATGATTGAAGTACATGCTCATTAAAATCCTCAATCAATTGTTTTCTCATCATTTGACAATCCTGTTGTAATTATGACCAAAGACTGGTCTAGTTTCGCACCTGTTTAGCACATTGGCCTGGTCTATGGAAGAAAGAGGACCTGATGGTTGTCTTCATCTGAGTAGACTGATGAGAAACATCACTTGAGTGTCCGCCTTCGATTTCGTTGAAACTCATATATGTCATAAATCATTAAAAACTATTAGACGCGTATTTTTTTTATCGGCGGAAAAAAGTTTTTAAGGGAGGAAACCACCCCTCAAAGGAAGGCATGTCAAGGGGTGATTTTGCAGTTTCACCCACAAGCAGTCCACCGATCCGAATGAAACAAAAACCGAAATTCTTCTCTTGCAAAGCCATGAAAAATCCACAATAGACGTATCGAGGAAACAAATTATATTAACGGGTTACACTTTGTTCGCGGCCGGAAAAAAGAGGTGTTTTGGTGAATTGTATTTTGGGAAATGGGTCCAGGTGTTTAACTTTTTTTTCATAGTAAAGAGTATCATTTCAAGTATCTTTGACAATGTTTTATTGGAAAATATTTATAAAGAACGGAGATACAGTAAATTGCACAGACCGCTGTGCAAAAGAGATTCTTCGCAGTGACCACTCCTGCTCGGGAACAAACAATCTGAAATAAAAAAAGAATTAGAATGAAGTGAATTAGAATTTTCAATAAAATAACGATTTTGAAAAAAATGGTCGTCAATCGAAAGTGATCGTCGAAATTTCGGTGAAAAAAAACACTCCATTTTCCTTGACATCAAAAAAGTCTGCATCGGAAAAAAAATCCTCCGTTTAAGGACTGCCTTTTGATATACAAAAAATGTCTGTGGAATTTGAAGTAGATCTGATTAGTTGTTTTTGGGATACTTTGGTCACCGATTCTGAAAAAGTCATTCCGAGAAAAATGCGTTCAAAGTTTTACGTCAGGTATATACGTAGATAAAATGTCATTTATTACCTCTAAATGGAATCATCGATGCCCGGACTATACAGCAAACCTTCTGCAGAGGTAACATCCGCTAAAATTCAAATTTGGTGCTGCCGACTAGGTGTAACTTCTTTAGGGGTGACACGCCTTCCTTTGAAGGGTGGTTTTCCACCTTAAAACTCTTTTTCCGCTGACGAAAAAAAAAATACGTGTCTGATAGTTTTCAATGCTTTATCACACATGTGAGTTTCAACGAAATCGAAGGCGGACACTCAAGTGATGTTCGTTGTGAGTCGACGTACCTATATCTCCAAATTGCGCAATACTTCTCGTCGAAGGTGGAGGCCAGAGTGGCGAGAGAACCGAAGCAAGTGCAACGCTGTACTAGCTGCATCAGGACGAAGCGAACAAAGAGTCCCAAAAGGCCAGTGCACCCATAATAATGGCTACTTGGATGCGGTGCAGGTGACGAGCTGCTCTCTCTCTCTCTCTCTCTCTCTCTCTCTCTCTCTCTCTCTCTCTCTCTCTCTCTCTCTTCCCTTTTCTTCCTTCCAGAAGCAGCGACATGGCATAAAACGAGAGCTATCATCATCCTTTCGATGCTCCTCGAATTTACTCGTCCTCCGTCCTCTCGCCTAATTTACTCGGTCATGCTGGGTCTCCGCCGCTCCAACGGGAAATTTCGCACGCAACGAATTGGCACACGTTAACAACAATGACCTTTCCACTCACACGAATTACCTCATCGTATTTATTCGAAAAAAAGAAAATCTCGTAATGCAACCAAAAGATGCGCGATCAAAGGGAAAAAAAAAACAAAGTAATCAACAGCATCTTTCGTGCCTGATCACATTTTCGGAAAACAGCCAATTTTCAAAGCTCCATCTCGCGAAACGAAAAATCATAAAGATCTGACACGGAAGCACGAGAGGAAAGATCAATGTTAGACATGCTGATAACGAGGTTTCGAGGGTTCTCTCAATCGTTACCAAAAGATGACGAAGCAGTTCGTAGGTCAGCCGCTGATAACGCCCGGAGAATTTCGTTTTTTCTTCGGAACACACGCTTGTAAAAAAGGAATTTGAGCAAAGAACGAAGAAAAAAACAAAACAGAACGAAAAAATTGAAATGCAGTGCGAGAGAAATTTCATTCGATATAGTAACTCATGTTAATTTTTTTTTAACGAATTTGATTTTTTAAAGGGCACTCTCGAAAGAGCTTTATTTGTTAATATTTGCATCGAAATTCTCGCGAAAGCGAATAGCGTGGCACTTCAATCGTTGTCATCATATATATATATATATATATATTTATATATTTATACTTATATATTTATATACTTATATGTATGACCAAAGACGAGAGGAAACGAGATAATATATAAAATATTATCGTTATATCTAGATTAATAATATACGAAATATTATATAGAATTTCATGTATTGATGGTACATAAAATATCATCCATATCTATAATATAACTCATAATTCATTAAAGGCTTAATCAATTCCTAATTTCCAACGAATATCCTTGCGGATTTTTACATATTAAGGTAGTACCTCCACAGAAGAGTTGAATTAAGAAATGGTTGAAATTTGACATATATGTTATTCAATACATTATCCAAACATCTGTGCAATTTGAATAAGTTTGACCACCCCAAACCTGAGATATTTACACTCAAAGTTGGCTTGGTTTACACGCAACAAATGCGTTATGATTGGCAAACAGAGCATCATTAATTTTACCGTCAAAACTAAAATTAAGAAATTGATAAAAAACGAGGATAAGCTAGAGTAAGATATCACGAATAATGTGAAAAAAAATGAGAATGGTTCACCATCTAGTTTCCAAGATATAATCATGAAAGGCCCTCACAATTTTGGTGCAAAGCCTGGCAAAGCCTGGACAGTCCCGGCAAAAAGTTTACTGGCAATGGTAGATCAAAAACACAATATAAAATATTTTTTACGGCAATAAATGATATCCATCGTATTATCTACTAGTACCGAGTCAATATTGCGTAGTTTTTAATTTTATTTATTACTAATTAAACCAATTATTAATCTTTTAAACATGAACATGGTATGTAAACTTTTGGTTGAGATTTTCGCAGAGGAACTACCTTAACGTTTCCGATTGAACCCTTTCCTATCACTCTCTACCCAGGCTTCGCTAATCTAACTTAACTTCCGTTGATATATTAACCCTAGGACCCTGCACATGGGTAACGCAAACCTCACTTTATTAGTGAGAAATGCTAACATCATTTTTCTTGCTTTGTTTAATCGCATTTTTCACGGTGATAAATTTCTATTAGGTTTTTCTCGCGTAGCCTACTCCATTCGTCGGTTTAAAAAAAAAATCTCTCTACGACAACCAGTTTGTTAGCAGCGTTGATTTGAAGTGCTGGGGTGCGCGTTACCCTAGTGTAGGTTATTTGTTTCGTACAGATAGTGTAGGGTCCTAGGGTTAAGTAGAAACATTATAGATTAAAATAAAAACATTGCAGTATCATTTCGGTGTAGCATAATATACATTTTGTGCGTAAATATAAAAAATTGCTAACTTCTATTAAAACTGTCCAGAATTAATTTCACTAGTTTATACATATATGTATTTTGAACCCATTATATTGATGCAACGTTGTCTATCAAAGCTTCAAAGTCCAAAGCTTAAAAAAAGGATAAAGACCCGAAAAGGACGTACCCCCAAAAAGATCCCAAAATACCCGCAAATTCGTTTTTCAAGGTCAAAACTCACAAAAAATGATATTTTAAAGGTTTTTCTATTTTATTGTAATAAATGTTGATCTTAGAGAAAAATGTTTCCGACGAAAGTTGTAGTCTATACAAATATTCATATTTTATGTTCTATACAAGTTCTGTCTAAAACCAATCTGTTTTAAGAAAAATGGGATAATGCTCCAAAAAGTACATTTTCCTCAACTCCATTAGTTTCGATATTATCTATTTACGCACTTTACCACGGGAAGGTTGCAGTTTGATCTTTAAGGGGAGGGTAGGGGTATCAGCGTGAAAAAAAACACTTTTTTGCGAATTTTTTTCATCTAATGGATAGAGTAAATTTATCGAAACCTTTTGTACATTGTTAAGTGTCATTTCAAGAACATTGCGTGAAATTGGTACGCGAAAATATCCACAAACAAGCCGGTGCCGCGTTTTTCTCGAAACCCCTTTTTCAAAGTCCCTGTTAACTGCCATTTGAAAACTACATGACCGATTCATTTCAAACTTGGTACACACTTTCTACATATAAAATACCTCCCCCAAACGGTTAGTTTGAGATTTTTTTACATTAAGGGGGCTTTTTGCCCCCAAAATGGCGGAATTTTTCGTGAAAAATAGCACCTTTCACTTTGCATGACCACCAAAAATTTAGAAATGAAAAAACAAATTATCAAAGACCGTTGGGGGGAGGATTTGATGATACTTTGACTAAATTTTAATGGTACTTGATTTCAGATAATTTCTAGCTGAGATACAGTGAACACCGCAAATCGTGTTTTTCCAAAGGCGTTCTCAGAAAAGCTTTGTCACCGGCTTGTTTGTGGATAATTTCGCGTACGAATTTCACGGAATGTTCTTGAAATGACACTGAACAATGTACAAAAGGTTTCAATAAATTTACTCTATCCATGTAGATGAAAAAAAATTCGCAAAAAGTGTTTTTTTTTACGCTGAAACCCTTATCCTCCCCTTAACACTACACGTATACCTACACAACAAACAAATCCAAACAAACTCCAACCTTCCCGTAGTGAAGTGCGTAAGAAGATAATATCGAAACTAATAGAGTTTAGCAAAATGTACTTACTAGAGCATTATTCCACTTTTCTCAAAACAGAATGGTTGCATACAAAAACTGCATATAACATAAAAGATCAATCTTTTTACAGGTTACAACTTTTGTAGCAACATTTATTCTCCACGATTAGCATTTATTGAAATAAAGTGAAAAAAACTTTAAAAAAATCAGTTTTTGTGAGTTTTAAGGGAGACTTTGTCCTTGAAAGCAACAGGAGATGTTAGCGGCTCAACATGAGCAGCTAGAAGAAGAGGAGGGATGCCTCTATGGACCAGGCATTGCCGATTAGCGGTAATTATAAACACATTTGTGTAAACACATTACAAAATTTTAAACGCGTTTTTCTCGAAAATACGTTTTTAAAAATGGCTGACATTCTCCTGACCGCTGTAATTAACATATCGACCTGAAATTTGGAGAGCATACTCAGAAAATATGTCTTCACGGAATGACGGATCGTTTTTTCGATAGATACATTTTTGCATTTATTATTTATCTTTTTATGCGAAAAAAAACGCGAAAATTCGATTTTTTTTAATTGCCGCCATTTTCCGAAATTTGTACTAAACGAAAAACCCATCCGTCATTCCATGACCAAAGGGTCACAGATTGATAATATGCTTTGAATTTGTGTTTCAGATCAACAAAGAGGGGGCAGTGATGTCAGCCGTTTACCTCCCGCGATTTCAGGACCTGTTTTCGCGGAGCTGCAACGGCCGCCATTCTGGTTTTTTTTTCAAAAAAAAAAAAAAAATTTTTTAACGTTCTATATATCATGAATAAAAGCAAGAAAAAAACCGCACTCAAAAAGCTTTACTCGTTTCCTTTAAAAAAAATAAAATGTAAACACCTGAAATATGGCACTCCAAGGACAAAGTCTCCGTTAACCTTCAAAATAAAATTTGCGGGTATTGCCACTATCATATTCGTAATCAGCGAGTCAAAATAGAATTTTGGACCTACCCCCGCAAAGCATCCCCCCATATGTACGTACAGTGGATAAGAAAAGTATTTGTACATCTCAAACGAAACTATTGTTAACCCTTCGTCTGCAAACGTGGGTCGTTCGTGTCCGAGCGAAAACCGTTTTGGTTTGTACCGCGAAAATAGGGGAAGGGCGGACACTCCTCTTTACCTGAAAAAAAAGTTATATAGGAAGGGGAACCTACGCCCAAGTTTCAAAATTTTAGTACCTTCCAGGTAGTTGTACCGAGCACTCAAACTTTGCAGAGGACACAAACGACCCAGGTTTGCAGACGACGTGCACAAAATAGGTAAGTTCGTGAAAATTTTTTTCGTGTTTTACGGTGATTTTGGCATCAGTAATTATGCCAAAAATAGTCAGTATGCCTAAATGTTTCATCCGGGCCGCGTGTGACGCGGCCCGGATTGCACCGGTCTCTAGCAAATAACATCCGCGAAATCTTATCGGCGACCAAAATCAAGGCAGGACCAACGCTTAGGTCGGATAAAATGGATAAACGGAAGCGGTGCTATTATTGTAAAACAGAAAAAGATCGAAAAACGCGGTACTGCTGCGTCAAATGTAAAAAAGCCGTATGCGAAGAACATCGCGTCGTTTGCTGTGTTCAATGTATAGAATGATTATAATTATCAATTAAAATACTCTGTTAGATTGAGAATCGTAATAATATGTTAGTGTAATAAGTTTTTATGGTAAAAAAAGAAAAAAAAAATTGTTGCTAATAAAATGTGTAAAAAGCAATATACATTGTACGTAATTTATTGCCCATTTTCATGTCCAAAACTTAAGCACTTAACTTTAAATTAATGAAACAAAATATTTTTTTTCTTAAAGATACAATCTTTACCTTTCATTTCCAGTTTGAAAAATAACGGTACCTTTTTTTTTGGCTGAGTTACAATTTTTTTTGTAAATCAAAATTTTTTTTATTTATTTAACAAAAAAATGTATGAAAAAAATTATTTTTCAGAAATTTTACAAATGGAACTTTAAAATGAATGTTTTAAGAAGTAGCCTGAATTTTTTCAAAATTTTCTGAGTACATTAAGGGGATGAAATAATGGCCAGACGCGAAATACCCACGTTTGCAAACGAGAGGTGCGAAAAAAACGTTTGCAGACGAAGTGTCAATTTGGCTTAATTTTTTTTTCGTGTTTTTCCAAGATTTTTGTAAACAGGCACTGTGTATATTTACGATAAGCTATCGAACACAGAAACTTAAAGCATTTTTTTTTTTTCGTAGGATAATTTGCGAAAAGACGATGTGTACAAATACTTTTTTACACAATGTATACATGTTCATGATATTTTTTTCTTGTACGTGGTAAAAAAATGTTCGATATGGCGTTTAACGGATTGCTAATTCTCTATTGTCAAAAATATCGTGTTTCTGGTCTCGAGGGGTGTCTTGGGCGCGACGAGCTCGTCGATCTCGCAGTAAAAACGGCGTGCATTGTAGCAGGTGCGTGCGAATGAAAGATATCGAGTAAGAACGCATTTCCTCGGTGTGCTCTATACGTATAACCCGCGGGGGCAATTTTTGCCGACGGCGGCAGAGATCGCCGGAGAACGGAGACACGCGGATGACCGCAAGAAGAAAAACGCCTCTCTCTCTCTCTCTCTCTCTCTCTATATATATATATATATATATATATATATATATATATATATATATATATATATCTGTTGGCCATTGCCCGGTGTATAAAACTTTGTCGAGCCGGAAGTTTCGTTACAAAGTATGATTGCCCCGGAGAGACTTTCTTAGTTTACGTAACGGTGCTACAGCGAGCGAAAAAGGACCCAACGAGACACGAAGAAGAAGAAGAAGCAGCAGCCTCGAGCCGCAGTTTCGAAGAAACAAATTTATTGGTCTCTTTCGGGTCTCCCGGTGGTCGAAGAAATCGAAAAGAAAAAAAAATATGCGCGATAATTGTGAATGATAAGCGCGAAAAAATGGCTAATTAGATTCTCGATTATTTCGAGTAATTAATTTGAAGCAATTATTCATCGTGATCGGGAATAGAGTTCATAATTCATGAAGTGGAATCAATAGTAATGATTTATTAAATAGTACTTATTGTCGTTATTTATATTTACATTTATAAATAGTCGTGATAATTAAGGAGCTGGCAAACAAAACCGGACTTGTCCACACTACGTCAAAATATTATATTTTTTTTCGTGTTTTTCATGCACACCTTGCTCCCAAAATATTTCGAATCAAATTCGGCGCGAAACGCCTCAAAGTTTGTTGAAAACTGCCTTTTTGAGCGAAATGGCAGTTTTTAGGCAGAACAATAAATACAATAAAAATTTAATTTAACGTAATTTGGGGAAGTTCGGTTTTGTTTGCCGGCTCCGCAATTATATTTATATTTTATCTTCATTGCCAATAGTAATAATTATATTTATGTTGATTATTATTATCAATGGTAATAATTTATAATTATATTGATTAATAGTAGTAACAATTATATTTATATTTATATTTATTGTCATTATCGATAGGAATAATTTATATTTATCATTATTGTGAATAGTATCAATTGATAATTGTACTTATTAAGAGTAGTAATAATTATTCGATATCAATCTCGACTGATATTGATATGTTTCAGTTTTGGCAAATTTTCAGCCCTACAATTGCAACTTAATTGTTTTATTATTTCATTATTTAACTTATATTTAACTTAATTTTTTTTTATATTCACTATCTTCACTTGTCTTTCTTCATGCCTACCGGGAAAGAAGTTCAATAACAAACTGTCCGATCTACACCTCTGTGCGACCTAATCTCGCGCTCGGCTTATTTCGAGTATACGTCGAAGACGAGAAGAACAAGAAGAGACGAAGGTTCAAGAACGAAGAAAAAAAGAGTTGAAAAAAAAACGAAAAAATAAACCCGTGGCGAGAGAGTAGGGACTCCCATTCACCGCGCTCGTAATGAGGTCCTCGCCACTAGCACACTGCCAGAGCATGAATGAAACGTTCTCCGAGAGAATCGAGAGGACGAAGAAGAAGCCCAATGAAGACGATGATGCGCGCAGCATCATCCGCGATGAATCTTCTCTCCGCAGGATATTGGAAATACTTGGTTGCTGTTCAACACGTTCCCCCGGCCCATGCCACCCCTATTTAGGCCCCGTGCATTATAATCGAGCCGCATATGCTGCTCCTTCGCGTACACCTACCGACTCAACCAAAATGAAATTAAACCAGGCCTTTCTCGATATTGCTTCCGTTCCTGCAACGTAATTTTAAATCCGACACTCTTAACCCCCGTGTACGAGTCCACACTTCGTTCTTCTCAGGTACTGCTCTATACGTGCCAGAATCTCTTGTTTCCTCGTTTATGCGGAACAGGTATACATTAATATACAGGGTGGATCAATAACTATTAGCACCTTGGATATCTTCGAAACTACAAGGTTCACAGAAATATTTGCTGAAATGAAATTGCCCAGTACGAAAGGGACCATCCGATAGCGATAATAGTTTTTTTTTGCAGGTGGAGGTACTTCGGAATTTTGAAAGTCACCTCTATTTTTTAAAATGGATCGGTATGTTTTTTTTCTGAATCATGAAAGAGGCGCTTAAGGCGTTACCCCCACTTGTAGCGCAAAAAAGGCCTTTTCCATGAATTTTTTAAAAGAAAACTACAAAACTGTTTTAATCGATCAATATACCATCTTAAAGAACACATCTTGAAAAACTTTCAGTAATTTTTTTATTGAAAAATATTACATTGTTTAGTGGCAAATGGCCGTCAATGAAATAATGTTTTTATATACACGGTTTGCGGTGACCAACATTGCGGCGAAGTGGATTATCTGAAAAAAAAAGCGGATGGATTTAGTCAAATATAAGTATAAACTTGTCTTTAATCGAAGGATTTTAAAAAATATTCATTTTTCACAAAATGGCGGACAGTCAAAGTTAATGGTTCGATTTTAACGAAAAAAAACGGCCGTTTTTGGCTATGAAACGGCCATTTTTTTCGAAAAAAAATCGAACGATTAAAGACTACATTTTTATGTATTAAATAAGCCTGCAAAATTTCAAGAAGATCGGTTCATTAGTGTTCGAGTAATCTTGGTCACCGACTTCAGAAATGCCATTTTGAGAAAAACGCGTTTAAAGTTTCAATTTCAGTTTACACGAAGAAAATATTTTTTTTTGTAAACTTACATAGAGTCATCTATTCCGGGCCCATACAGAAGTATGGGCCCGGATACTTATACTTCAAAAAAATGCAATAAAAAAAATTGATTTTTTCAAAATCGCAAGTGGGGGTAACCCCTTAAAACGAGTTCAATGACCCATAACATAAGGTCATCGAAGGTCATACAAAGTACAGAAAGGCGATAACATTTACAGTTTCGGTGGTAAATAAAATTACTACGTTTATAGTACGTGTTCGAAATGACGACCATCAGTATCAATGCGTACGTTATGATGTACGTTTACACATTTCGATTCCGATGTGGATATCGTTCACCATACAAGGTTTTCGCCCTTACAGAATTTTGTTGGCGTTCGCCATAAATAAGAAGCATATCGACTTGCTCTTCAAACGGATACATTGTACTCGATCGACCGATTTATCGATACTAATCTTAACGTGTTTATCTTATCCTGCAAACTTATTAAAGTGTCCTTGAAACAGTGTTTATTTTCAGTGAAGTAAACCGTAAGTATTATCGCCTTTCTGTACTTTCTATGACCTTCAATGACCTTATGTTATAGGTCGTTGAACTCGTTTTAAGCTCCTCTTTCATGATACAGAAAAAAAACGTACCGATCCATTTTAAAAAATGGAGTTGACCTTCAAATGTCCGACGTACCTCTACCTGCAAAAAACTATTATCGCTATCGGATGGCCCCTTTCGTACTGTGCAATTTCATTTCAGCAAATATTTCTGTGGACCTTATAGTTTCGAAGATATCCATGGTGCTAATAGTTATTGATCCACCCTGTATACAGGGTGTCCCAGAAGTAACGTACGCCCTTCTAGCATCTGGTAGGAAAACAAATTCTGAGACGAAAAGTCCTCAGTCATTTTTTGATCAGACGCATAGATAATTAATTATGAATTAAAATAAATAGCCAATCAGGTGTGCGCTACCGCAGAAAGGCAGAGTAGAGGGGAGGGATAGGGGAATGCGTTGTAATTGCGTGCGCCTGAAAAGGTGTGCGGAGGGAAAATTCCGAAAGCATGTGTGCAAGTGTGTGTGTGTGTGTGTGTGTGCAAGTGTGTGTCCTAGTGTGAGTGTACGTGCCCACACGCGTGTGTGTATGTGGACTTGCACACATGCTTTCGGAATTTTCCCTCCGCACACATTTTCAGGCGCATGCAATTACAACGCATTCCCTTATCCCTCCCCTCTACGCTGCCCTTCCGCTGTAGCGCGCACCTGATTGGCTATTCATTTTAATTCATAATTAATTATCTATGCGTTTGATAAAAAAATGACTGAGGACTTTTCGTCTCAGAATTTGTTTTCCTACCAGATGCTAGAAGGGCGTATGTTACTTCTGGGACACCCTGTATACAGGGTGTCTCTCTTATCTCTGCCACCCGAAATAACTCGGTAATTATCGCCGTCGCGAAAAAATGTTGCAGACAAAAGTTGTACGGTGTTAAGGGGGCCATCAAATGCGACCAATTTTTCTTATTTCGGTGGACGCGCAGACGCACAGTAAACATTCCAAAATGTACCATTCTATTTGAAAAAGAGGAGGTGACCTTCACTGTGCGTCAGCGTCTCCACCGAAATTAAAAAAAATTGTCGCATTTGATGGCCCCCTTCACACCGTACAACTTTTGTCTGGAACTTTTTTTTGTAACGTTGATAATTACCAAGTCATTTCGGATGGCAGAGATAAGAGGGACACCCTGTATATGTATTAAGGTGGCACAAATTTTAGCTCTATTTTTTTCCCTTTTTCTTACCATCCAATTATCTACTTCAAAGAAGAAAAAAATGTCGCGAAAGTTGCGAGCGGTCAAAAAATATTTGGAGCTTGCTCAAGCCTACCAAAAAATAAAATGTTCATTAAAAAATCGATTTTATTTTTCGTTCACTTCTCACCCATGAATTTTACGCTTTATAGTTTTTAAATTGAGCTCGCGAAAGCTCTAGCCGGCCAATGAATATTTAGTGGTCGCTCAAGAGCTTCGAAATTTCCAATTATCGCGAATTTTTTCCCTTCTCACTCATAAATTTAACACTTTGTAAAATTTTCAAAACCGTTACTTATTTTTTTTTCTTGAGAAACGGATTTTTTCAATTCATCTCACACTTCCAACCAGATAAAACGGGGGGCCTATAATTTTGTTTACGGACAAGAGCTTTAAAGAATTATTTTATACGAGCAAAGATTATAATTCTTGGGTTAGTAGTGTGAGGTAAATTGCAAAAACACTGTTACTAAAAAACAAAACGATTGATTGGTTTGAAAATTTTACAATGCGTCATATTTATAAGTGAGGTGAGTAAAACAAAAAATTGGCGAAAATTGGAAATTTTGAAGCTCTTGACCGACCACTAAATATTCATTGACCGGCTAGAGCTTTCGCGAGGTTAATTTAAAAATTATAATGCGTAAAATTCATGGGTGAAAAGGAAACGAAAAAAAAATCGATTTTTTAATGACAATTTTAATTTTTGAGAGGATTGAGCGACCTCTAAATATTTTTTTACCGCTCCCAGATTTCGCGAAATTTTTTTTTTTTTTTCTTTAAAAAAGATAATTGGGTGGTGAGAAAAAGGAAAAAAATATAGCTCAAATTTGTGCCACCCTAACACATACATGTATAAATACATACTTTCATACTTTCATACATACATGTATGTACATAGGGGAATACTTTCGAAATTACCTATCCGCCTCCAAATATGTTATAGGCGAATTTTTATTATCGTTATTATTCGAAAAGTATAAATAACAGACTAATTATAACTAATGGATTATTTATAATTTGTAAATAGATATTAATGATAGAATAATTATAATTAGTATATTATTTATGATTTTTTAATGCATATAACTTATAGAATAATGATCATTCAAAATACACACATATATATATATATATATACACAATCTTAAAGAGATAAGAAATATCAGAATAAAATTATGTTTAAGGTGCACATCAAAGTCTGAGATAATTTGGGCTTTTTTTATGAGGATTATAAATGAAATTCACAATCGGCCTATGAAAAATGAATTCAATGAGATTTCGTCAATTCATACCATTAGCCTAACCATTTTGAAGACCTCGATAAATGCACCTCGAAATAAATCTACGATACCGTCGGTCTTTAATGGATCGTCTTTTTTCACAAAATGAACGATCTTGTCCTGCTGCCTGTCTAACCCAAACTTCGCATGGACTGCCGTATATTATGCTTTAGTTGCAGAGCCGCCGGAGAGTCTGACGTCGATTTTTTTGTGTCATTTCTCGACGTCATTGGCAGTACAGCACAGAGTTCACCCCCTCTCTCTTTCTCCCGTTGGCTGTCTTTCTTTCATCCCAGAGGGATGTGAAGACGAGTGTAGTGAGTAGGGAGCACGATTCGTGTCAGGCCAGAGATCTGCTCGGGCTTGCTGGCTTTTGTCCTACGAAAGAGAGTGTGTGTGTGTCAGAGAGAGAGAGAGAGAGAGAGAGAGAGAGAGAGAGAAAGAGAGAGAGAGAGAGAGAGAGAGAGAGGGACTTCTCAACCCTCGTCTTCTTACTTCGAAATTCTACTGTTGCTTACAGTGTGGCGATTTCTTCCACCTCCTTCCTGCTGCTCCTCCGTTTCCTCGAGTCTTACACATACCGGGCACCCTTCATCGCTGGCGACGTTTCGCAGAGCTCGGAGTCCTCCCTCGCTTGCCTTATCATTGTGGCATAGAAGACACGCACGTACACATGCACACGCATACGGTTGGGAAAACGTATCACACTCTTGTCTCCGTGACAGCCCGAGCGTCCTCGGGCTTGATTAATACAATCCTTAATGCGCCCTCGCGTTCCCGTCGACGCGTCTATCTCCGTCTCGCGAATCCTCCGACCGCGAAAAGAAAACGCGGTGGAGACACACAACGAGAAGGATTTTATTGTACGCGCGAGCGCGAGAAGAAAAAATATATCTCTCGAAGGATATACGTCATGAACGGAAAGACGCGCACTCGGGTAAATATATTAATACTGTAGAAAATAGATTCGCGAATTGCTATGGTATTCCATGATTGATGGGAGAGAGCAAAATTGAGCGACAAGAGAAGATTTACTTTTTTAAGTCTTGTCTAAGTACATTGCCTAAGTATTATCTAAGTATTGTCTAAGTATTGTCGAAGTATTGCGTAAGTCTTGTTTAACTATTGTCCACGTATTGTCTAAGTAGCGTCTGAGTATTGCCTACGTGATGCCTAAGTATCGCCTAAGTATTCTCTAAGTATTGTCTGAGTATTGTCTAAGTCTTGTTTAACGATTGTCCAAGTCTTGCCGAAGTCTTGTCTGAGTCTTGTTCAAGTCTCGTTCAAGTATTGTCCAAGTCCTATCTAAGTCTTGTGATCAAAAATGGGTGTACACGATATCTCGGGAGGCGCTTCGAAGCGTCGTAATAACACACGTACGGCCATCGAAGCGAGAAAATTATGGAGGGAAACTGATTAGAAAGTAGATTAGAAACTGATTAGAATTAGATCAGAAAAAAACGCCGAAACGGTGAAGCCTCATGGCTCATTAAACGTCTGAGTATTGCCTAAGTGATGTGTAAGTATTGCCTAAGTATTGTCTGAGTATTGTCTAAGTCTCGTTTAACGATTGTCTAAGTCTTGCCCAAGAATTGTCTACGTCTTGCCCAAGTTTTGTTCAAGTATTGTTCAAGTATTGTCCAAGTCCTATCTAAGCCTTGTGATCGAAAATGGGTGCACACGATATCTCGGGAGGCGTTTCGAAGTGTCGTAAGAAAACACGTACGGCTATCGAAGCGAGAAAATTATGGAGGGAAACTGATTAGAAAGTAGAAGAAAAAAAACGCCGAAGCGGTGAAGCCTCGTGTGTCATTAAACGTCAACGTTCTCGGG
>CALYCA010000385.1:0-10207 GCA_944452715.1 Ophion slaviceki | reverse complement strand
CCAATAGGTTACCGCATTGGATCCCTATACTAAGACGTCACGCTCGTACATTCTATTCTAATCAGTATTTCCCAGTGCCAAATAGGATTGACACTGGAAACAGCTGTTTTCTGGAAAAACAGCTGTTTGATGGGGCCAGACTTTGGGCTTTGTCGAACTGAATGGCATGACCAGTCTCCATCCAATGTTCGGCCAGCGTTGATTGTGTAATATGGCCATACTTGATACACCGTTGGTGTTCTTTGATCCGTGTACTGATCTTCCTCCCGGTTTCTCCTATGTACACTTTACCGCATGAGCAGGGTATTTTGTACACTCCTGGTGCACTTAATGGTGGTCTTTGGTCTTTTGCACTCGGAACCACTTGTGCTAGTTTCTTCTGAGGTTTGAAGATGACTCGCGCGTTATGGTGTCCCAGGCCCCTGCCTATGCGATCGGTGCCCAACTGGCTCAACTCCCAGCACCCCAATATTCAATTCACCATGGAGATAGAACAGGAAAATCGAATCCCTTTTCTGGATGTACTGGTTCAATGGAAAAACGATGGCACTTTGGGCCACAAAGTTTACCGAAAGCCAATGCATACGGATAGATACCTCCACGCTACGTCCCATCACCACCCTTCCCAAAAACGGTCATAAGCTCTCTGGTCTATAGGGCAAACACTTTTTTTTTGGCAGATCCAACAGATTCCGGATGAGAATTTCGAATAATGGATTTTCAAACAACATTAATCGGGAAGTAGCGCATAATCCACTTGCATTCCAATGTGGACTCCCTGCGTGCGGCGTCCCCATCAAATCCCCATAGGAATGCGGTAGGATCTGGTTTGCAACAAATGCCTGCAAAGGCAGCCCTGATGATGCAGACTGCAGCATTTGCGGAAAGTCGACGTAACGCTGATTCTCAATACGGTCTCCATCCGGAAGCCACAGACTTTTGTAATAACCTTAAGAACCATCGTCCACCAAAGCGGAGATGAGCGGAGATAGGATAAAGCAACCAATGAACCGCTGAATTCATGTCCATTGAAGCTGACCCGGGCGATTCTGTTGGTGGTTTTTTTTCCTAGTTCCGCTCATCTCCGATTTGGTAGATGATGGCCCACAGAACAGTGAAAGCCTCAAAACTAACAACAATCGTTTTTCTTAGTAACGGAAATCAGAATGGAACTTCTGGGATGATGAACGGAATGGGATGAACATGGCACGTAAAGCAACCAATGAACCGCTGAATTCATGTGCATTGAAGCTGAGCCGGGCGATTCTGTTGGTGGTTTTTTTCCTAGCTCCGCTCATCTCCGATTTGGTAGATGATGGCCCACAGAACAGTGAAAGCGTGAAAACTAACAACAATCGTTTTTCTTAGTAACGGAAATCAGAATGGAACTTCTGGGATGATGAACGGAATGGGATGAACATGGCACGTAGGTCAAGTTAACGTGGACGTCCGTATGCATAGGTAGCTATGCTTGGACGTTCCTGATGGTGGGCTTGGTTTAACGAAAAAGCGGGAGGGCGCGCGTTGGAGGTCGGCAGAGGGAGAGGGATGAAGCGAAAGCTTTCACACGACACGAAATGGATGATCGAGCACCACTGACGCGGGAGTAGCGGCGGTTTTAGGGTCGGAGGAGCCACGGCTGGCCATGGCGTGTGCTCGGGGGATGATTAATGCTTGCCATCTCTCTCTCTCTCCCTGTCTCTCTCTTTCTCTCTCTCTCTCTCTCTCGCTCTCTCTCTCTCTCTCTCTCTCTCTCTCTCTCTCTCTCTCTCTCTCTCTCTCTCTCTCTCTCTCTCTCTCTTCCTCTTTTTTTCTTTCACCCGTTCTCGCTGCCTCTTTGGTACGTATTCTCGATACTTTTACAATCAAAAGAATTGAGAAATTCAACACACGTGCATCGAGTACTTGGCGTTATTGAGAGTCCTTTGTGGAGAAAGAAGGGTCGCGCAAGTTTGGCTCCTTCCCAGTGGCTTTAAAATCACAATTAAGGGGTTACGTGGAGTTCAAAGCCAAAAAAAACATATTTTCTCTCTTTTTCAATAAACATAATACACAAATTATTTTATTCAAAATGTGAATCATATAAAAGAGCAACATTTCAACAATGGTAAAAAAAATCATCCAAAAATTTGGGAAATTCAGCTAGTGGGACCTTGTTTCCGGCGACGCCGAAAAAAAGTGTCCTCGTGGTGGTCAGGATAACTCATGCTAGCTTTTCTGTTAGTAGATAAATATAGCTCGAGATTGAACGATGGATTTTTGTAAAAATTGAAAATTGAATTTTTGGCAGAGTTGTGTGCAAAATAGTTCAATTTTTGGTACAATTTACACTACGTATAGCCTTGTAGAATTAGTTGTAATCAGTGCTATTTTGAAGAAGTGTGCGAAATTGCAATAAGATCGGTGCATCAGTTTTCGAGAAATCGGGTCCACCAACTTCAAAAATAGTGTTTTGAGAAAAGTGCGATATACCTGCGTCGCTCCCGGCCGGTCTTCCCCAACGGGGGGATTCCCAAAGGCTCTCTCTCCTAGACTTTTACTCGGATTGACTTAAGGGGTTACCCCCACTTGCGATTTTGAAAAAATCGATTTTTTTTATTGCATTTTTTTGAAGTATAAGTATCTGAGAATAGATGGCTCTATGAGTATAGGAATAGATGACTCTATGTAAGTTTACAAAAAAAAATATTTTCTTCGTGTAAACTGAAATTGAAACTTTAAACGCGTTTTTCTCAAAATGGCATTTCTGAAGCCGGTGACCAAGATTACTCGAACACTAATGAACCGATCTTCTTGAAATTTTGCAGGCTTATTTAATACATAAAAATGTAGTCTTTAATCGTTTGATTTTTTTTTCGCAAAAAATGGCCGTTTTATAGCCAAAAAACGGCCGTTTTTTTTCGTTAAAATCGAACCATTAACTTTGACTGTCCGCCATTTTGTGAAAAATGAATATTTTTTAAAATCCTTCGATTAAAGACTAGTTTATACTTATATTTGACTAAATCCATCCGCATTTTTTTTTTCAGATGATCCACTTCGCCGCAATGTTGGTCACCGCAAACCGTGTATATAAAAACATTATTTCATTGACGGCCATTTGCCACTAAACAATGTCATATTTTTTAATAAAAAAATTACTGAAAGTTCTTCAAGATGTGTTCTTTAAGATGGTATATTGATCGATTAAAAAAGTTTTGTAGTTTTCTTTAAAAAAATTCATGAAAAAGGCCTTTTTTGCGCTACAAGTGGGGGTAACGCCTTAAAACTTTGGGAGAATTTTCTGGACATATTGAACTATTAGATGATAAAATTTAGACAAATGGATTTTTTGAAATTTTTGAACCCATGTAACCCCTCAAAGGAATGCTATCACATTTACATGATTGTTAATTCAATTACCGTCGTCAAAACAGCCGAATGTGGCGATTGACATAACATAGATAGGACAAGTTCGAAAAATGCCCTCCGCAAAAATATAGTACCTAAGAAATTAATTGATTGATTGATGGGTATGACTTGGTGATTCGAAATTTGGGGGTGGAAGAGGAGGAAACTGGTGGAAACGTTTCAAGCAAGGTATGTTAAAATGACCATGCGAATCAGTAGAAACAGCTCAAACTATAGTTGACGAATGGAAATGGGGTTGCAGGGGAATGGAAGTCGAGGTATGGAAAAGGGCCGCAAGGTACCTGACATAATGAAGATGGGGGGTGGTACGTGACCAAAAAAATGCCTGAGAGAAAAAGCGCAATTATAAATGATCATCCATAAAAATGGGGAAAATAAATAAAAGTAGCAATGGAAAGCGTAGGTGAGGTGCAATCTGGAAATCCGTATGGAATCTAAATGTAAGGGAGCTGGAAAGAAAAATGGAAAGAGGCATGAAAAGTAAGATTGAACAACAAATTTAATTCGATTGAAGCAAAATCGGCGCGTCAACATACTGCAAGGAATATAAACATAGGAAAACAGGTATGGATACGGACAAATATTGGGAGGACAGGATGATTAGCGGAGAATTCAAAGAAACGTAGGCGAAGATAAGATGCCAAAATGCGATGCCTTGGTGTGAATTTTTAGGCAATCAGATACATGGAAGGTACGAAATAAAAAGTATATAAGAAAAAAGGCTACATAAAAACGAAAATAACGTAGCAAAATATAAGATACGAATGAGAGAGAGATTGATTGATTAATTAATTTATGCCTTGGTTGTACAGTGAGACAAAGTAATACAATGAATGGTGATTCTCAAGTCGATATAAAACAATTAATGAATGTAAATGATATGAATGGAGATCTAAATATAATAAAAATTCTAAAATGTCATAAAAGTATCCAATTAGATATGCTAGGAATATAAAACTAAAATATAAAACTAAATATGCTGACGGGCATTTCAACGCATGTTTTGAGGGCTTACAGTTTGTAAAATTTTGAGAAAATATCGGTTTTTGGTTTTCACCGGATTCTCAAAATATAATATTTGAAAAATATTCTCTGGAAGTTCCAAGTCGTTCAAAACTGAGGGGAAGACATTTTTTTCCATGCAGAGATTTTTTGTCCACGAAAATAGACTTTTCACCGAAAATCGATATTGTCACTTTGGACTGAGGCCATTTTTTCCAAAATCGATATTTTATTAAGTCCAAGCACTGGACTTCGTCCAAGCACTAGATAATTTTATGCAATAACTAAATGCGTTTGATTTTTTAAATTTCGTCTTCGAAGGACGTCTCGTATACAGTGCTCTGCACGAACTATTGTATCTACCGCATTCATAAATATTTTTTAATAAACATTGTAAAAAATACTTAAAACTCTTTAAAAAAACATACTTAAAACTCTAAATAAAAAAGATACTTAAAATTAATACTCTTCAATGCAAAAAAAAATGCAAAGCCTGTGTTCGTTATCGCAGAAAAAATTCTCGAAGATTCCTCTTTTTTCCGGCCAAAAGCTAGATGTAACCGATAACATATAACTAGGAATGAACTAAATATAGGGAATAAACTAAGTATAGTGACGAAGATATTTCAGGGCAAAGATAAATATTATTACATATAGGGTTATAATTCACATAACGGCCCCAATGGCGAAAATAAAATATATTTAGGCCAGTTCAGATATTCGGTTAGTAACTGAACGAGGCAGCTTTCGTACTGAGTCGATCACGAAAAAATCCTCGAGGAGTCTTATTTTGAAAATAGATACGAGAGACGGAGGTAGGCAGAATTCTTGTCCAGCCTCGGCAGCTCTCGTGCCAGTAGCAATGTCCGGTACAGCACAGACACCAGCCTGAAAATCCGCCGACAGCATGTGAACTATACGGAGCTCTAGCGCTTCAGGAGTGCAAAATGGGGTTGAAGTCTCTAAATACAATCGAGCAGTATTTTCCGCAGCGAGCAATCGTTATTTGCGTTTAATTTCATCTCGCATACAAACGAGATACATTTCCTTTGTACGCTATCTTCCGGAGTAGAAAATTGCCACCTGCCCCGAAGTCTCTCAACAGAGGCTAAATCATCAAAAGACGTCACAGTCGCATCGCTGTAACGAACATTCTTTATTTATTTTCTAGCTTACTTATTTGTACCCAAAATCTATTTTTTTTCCGATTCGGCAGATGTCTAATTAAGCGTCTACATTTACCTAAAGGAATTCTTCTTTGAGAAACGGTCAGTGAAAATGAAACACATTTTTTAACACAAAGGTATATATATTGCGAGCCTTTAAACAAAATCACCATAAACAACAAAAACGTTTAGCGGTGGACACTCTCCAGCTTAAACGGTTCATCTAAAATTTAAAAACCAAACGGGGTATTCAACTTAATAGTAAATACGAGTCGTTGACGATCGTCGATTTTTAAAATATATATTTTTAAGAACGTGGCGACGATTGGAATCTCGCTAATACAAAATCTGTGAAAAATGTCGTCATTTAGACGTAACTGTTAAAAAATGAGGATCGGTTTTTGAAAAGTGAGATCGTCAACGACCTTTAAATGTTTCTCATCGTATCTCCTGTAAATTTGGAAACAATCCATCGAGTGGTTCTCGAGATACCGTGTCCACCGACTTTGAAAACACTGTTTCGAGAAATACGCAGTTGAAGTTTGAAGTACGGTGCTGCTATCTCTCGCCCGGGCGACTGTTAGAAGCTGTAGTTCATTCAATTTTCGTAATATTGCAATGAAATTTTCAGGGAACATAGCTAATAGGTGATACTATCGAATGAAAATATGTTTGAAAAATGCAATGTTTTTCCCCACCTACGTAGATGTAGCCCGTTAACGGCTTTCACCACTGTAAACATCTAGAATTAAGGGCTTACATACATCTGAGACGGCTAAAAGTAAGGTTATGTTTAATAATTTTTTTTTGCGTTTAGTACTGAATTTTATTGAACAACCATGATATACATTTTAAAGTGTGACATTTTATCAACATAGTGTGAAGATTTGGTTGAAAAATTTCACACGGTAAAAAAGTTACCGTCATTTTCCTGGGACGTGTTTTTGTTGACAGCGTTTGCTGTATCAGTCGTGCCTCTGTCATTTTTCATCCAAAGGAACAAATATTTGTTTCTTAAGGTGTTACCCCCACTTGTAGCGCAAAAAAGGCCTTTTTCATGAATTTTTTTAAAGAAAACTACAAAACTTTTTTAATCGATCAATATACCATCTTAAAGAACACATCTTGAAGAACTTTCAGTAATTTTTTTATTGAAAAATATTACATTGTTTAGTGGCAAATGGCCGTCAATGAAATAATGTTTTTATATACACGATTTGCGGTGACCAACATTGCGGCGAAGTGGATCATCTGAAAAAAAATGCGGATGGATTTAGTCAAATATAAGTATAAACTAGTCTTCAATCGAAGAACTTTAAAAAATATTCATTTTTCACAAAATGGCGGACGGTCAAAGATAATGGTTCGATTTTAACGAAAAAAAAACGGCCGTTTTTTGGCTATAAAACGGCCATTTTTTTTCGAAAAAAAAAATCGAACGATTAAAGACTACATTTTTATGTATTAAATAAGCCTGCAAAATTTCAAGAAGATCGGTTCATTAGTGTTCGAGTAATCTTGGTCACCGACTTCAGAAATGCCATTTTGAGAAAAACGCGTTTAAAGTTTCAATTTCAGTTTACACGAAGAAAATATTTTTTTTTGTAAACTTACATAGAGTCATCTATTCCGGGCCCATACTTCTGTATGGGCCCGGATAGTTATACTTCAAAAAAATGCAATAAAAAAAAATCGATTTTTTCAAAATCGCAAGTGGGGGTAACCCCTTAAAGTAAATTGATAAAACTTGTACTTATGAAGCCGGAATTTCAAAATCATTTTTTTTCGGGTCATGGCCGTCACTGGAATAAAACAGGCGATTTTTCGCCTCAAAATTGTTCAGTACTTATGATGAAAAAAAACTGCCAGGTATCGAAATAACGGGTCGATAAGTACTGGATTATTGTGTGAAGTAAAACTGTGCAAAACTTGAACCCGATAGGTCCAGTGGTTGCGGAGATATTTCTGGTACCGATTTTGAAAACACTGTTTCCAGTAAAACGCGTTTAAAGTTTTGAGTACCTGCGCCCGAACCGTTAGTCGCTGCTCACCCGGTCAGTTACAAAACGCTATAACTTCGTCATAACTGCGAACTTATGAAATTTCCAGGGTAGACAATCGAAGGATAGTACTTTCGAATGAGCACCTTTTTGAAGAATCGATCTTTTTTATCTACCCAGGTACATGTAAGCCCTTAAGTGAGTAACAGGATAAGTAAGAGAATAATAATATTCAAGAATGTTAATTGCCATATCTTTAAGTGAACAAAAGAAAAATTATATTAAAAAATTATACTAAATGGTGACGTTGGAGCCATTTTCACGAGGCATGTTGAATTGAGACGCTCTGCGACGCGCAGTATAACGGACACAAATGTGGATTTGGAAAAAAAATGTTTAATTCTTTTAATTCAAGTACAGCTAGAGAAATACGTAGGGGATTTTGAAAATAGGAATTTTTGTGTAATTGGCAAGTAAGTAGAGTAAAAACTCAATTTTGGCCAGAAACAAGGGACAATCATTTGTTAATAACTAATGTTATAATTAACTCATGGAAAATCCCGTTCGTATTTCTCTTCGGAATGTTATTTTAAAGATGTGCTCAAAATTTTGAGTAAAAAGAATGAAAATGGTTGGAGTTATGCTGCGTGCCGTTTTAAAAAATTGTGCTCTTAAGGGGTTAAGCCACTTCTAGAGGCCGAAAATATACAAAATTTTTCACTTTCCAAAAATTTGCCTAAAAAATCATCAGATAATTGTCAATAACAAATTACCAGGTGTGTAAGTATGAAACCGGAATTTTTGTACAGAAAAAACACGTTTATTGTAATGATATGATACAAAGTAACTTATTCAAAGTATTATCCGTCGCTATCTATACATTTTTCCCATCTTTCTGGCAATTTGTGGATTCCGCGCCAAAAGAACTGTTGCTCTTTTGAGGCAAACCAGTCATCGAGCCATTTTCGTACATCTTCGTAAGAAGTAAATCGATGCAAACAAGTAGTAATCGGATGGGGCAAGGTCCGGTGAGTAAGGCGCGTGCTGAAGAATCTCACAACGGAACGACTCTATCGTTTCCTGGACCTGTTTTGCTTTGTGTGCTGGTGCATTGTCATGCAGCAAAATCACCTTGTGTTGTCTTTGTTGGTATTCTGGTCGTTTTTCACGCAAAACTCGATCCAAATCGGTCATTTGTTGTCGGTAGCGTTGAGTATTGACAGTTTCCCCAGGTTTCAGCAGCTCGTAGTAGATTACGCCCTTCTGATCCCACCAAACACACAGCATTGTCTTTCGTCCGTAGCAGTTTGGTCTTGCCGTCGATGTTGATGGTTCACCCGGAGTAACCCATGACTTTTTGCGCTTAGGATTCTCGAAATATATCCACTTTTCATCGCCAGTCACAATTCGATGGAGAAATGACTTTCTTTTGAACCTGGCGAGCAGCATTTCGCATGATGTTTTGCGGTTTTCCTGCTGTCTTTCGTTGAGTTCATGTGGAACCCATTTCCCCACCTTTTGTATCTTTCCCATGGCTTTCAACCGAAGGGAGATGGCTTCTCGAGTCACCTTTAACTGATCCGCCAGTTGTTGTTGTGTTTGAGCGTCGTCTTCGTCCAACAAGGCTTGCAGGTCAGCGTCTTCAAACTTTTTCGGTGGTCTTCCACGTTCTTCGTTCCTCACGTCAAAATCGCCACTTTTGAACCGTTTGAACCACTCGAAACACTGTGTTTTACCGAGAGCATGCTCACCAAACGCCTCCACATGCATTCGATGCGATTCGGCTGCGGTTTTCTTCAAATGAAAACAGAAAAGTAGTGCTGTCCGCAAATCTTAATTTGTTGGCACAAAACTCGACATGTTTATCTCTAATAAACTAATGCTACTGAATGAAACTCGTGTTATTGTGAGTTGGAAATCTTTGTCGGATATCAATACAATAACAAGACACCGCTGACGTGATGTGTCGGTAACTGCATCGACATCTAGCACCACCTATGGGCAAATTCCGGTTTCATACTTACACACCTGGTAACTATGCAATATAAGAAAAAATCCTACGTACTTCCATAGACAACGTATTTTTCAAGATATATTCAACATTTCAAGTGAATCGGTTGAAAATTGTCTGAGTTGTGTTTCCGGCCAACTTAAAAAATGCAGTTTTCAGATAAACGCTGCACAGCCGCCATTTTGAAATTAATCGCTTGAAAAAAATTATTGTATACAGTCACTGATATGTATAATAAACATCCTTTTCCGTAATCGCGATTTATTTTATTGTTTTTCTCAAAAAAAAAAATCCCCAAAAAGCCTATTTTTCAGCCTCTGGAGTGGCCTAACCCCTCAAGCCAATCACAGAAATAATTTTTTTTGAAAATTCTACAGTGGCTCTACCCCTTGAGGCTCCAAAAAAACATTTCTACCAATTGCAAAACCCACCAACCATTTTTCAGACCAAAATGTATCCTCATGGCACTCAGACTCTGCAAGCTCCACCCGCCCCTTTCACCGCCGTCCGACGATCATCGATTTCAACCTGAGAGCTTGAGAAAAGATTCCCCGTAATCGGCGAAGGTCGAAAAAGCGAAGCCGCGCGCTTCGCGGATGCGAAATAGCCCATAGGCG
>CALYCA010000384.1:0-11478 GCA_944452715.1 Ophion slaviceki | reverse complement strand
ATATATATATATATATATATATATATATATATATATATATATATATATATATATATATATATATATACATACATACATATATATATATATATAGAATTCATTTTTTACAGTATTTTTATTGATGTTCCAAAAAAGTGCAAAAAAATTGGAAAGTTATAAACCTCTTAATATGGCCGTGAAAAAAAAGGTTGCGGCGATTGACATGATTCCAAAGCCATGAGTTCCATCTGAAACAAAAATAAAACCAATTTTCCTTATCAACCAGCATGTCATTATGGCAGGTACCAAAGAGAATTTTTTTTTATCACGAATGCCTGAAAAAAGTTAACCTTCCGTCCTATTTTTTTTCAAAGTTAAATTTTTTTTTTAAATACTAACAATAATAATTTTGCAATGCCCGAGGTGGGGACGATAGAGGGATATATTGAAGGTCCATACAAAATTTGTATTTGATCGGTTGTATAGCACTTGAGATTTTATGTCAACCGAATTTAAAAAACAACGTAGTTTCGAGAAAAACACGCTAAAAGCTTCGAGTACAATTTCAGATAACCGTAACTACTTAAATGGTACAATAGCATGTTACACGTGCGTTATATTAAGGCGTTACCCCCACTTGTAGCGCAAAAAAAGGCCTTTTTCATGAATTTTTTCAAAGAAAACTACAAAACTTTTTTAATCGATCAATATACCATCTTGAAGAATTTTCAGTAATTTTTTTATTGAAAAATATTACATTGTTTAGTGGCAAATGGCCGTCAATGAAATAATGTTTTTATATACACGGTTTGCGGTGACCAACATTGCGGTGAAGTGGATCATCTGAAAAAAAAATGCGGATGGATTTAGTCAAATATCAGTATATACTAGTCTTTAATCGAAGGATTTTAAAAAATATTCATTTTTCACAAAATGGTGGACAGTCAATGTTAATGGTTCGATTTTAACGAAAAAAAACGGCCGTTTTTTGGCTATAAAACGGCCATTTTTTTTTTCGAAAAAAAATCGAACGATTAAAGACTACATTTTCATGTATTAAATAAGCCTGCAAAATTTCAAGAAGATCGGTTCATTAGTGTTCGAGTAATCTTGGTCACCGACTTCAGAAATGCCATTTTGAGAAAAACGCGTTTAAAGTTTCAATTTCAGTTTACACGAAGAATACATTTTTTTTTTTGTAAAATTACATAGAGTCATCTATTCCGGGCCCATACAGAAGTATGGGCCCGGATACTTATACTTCAAAAAAATGCAATAAAAAAAAATCGATTTTTTCAAAATCGCAAGTGGGGGTAACCCCTTAATCGACCACTCCTGCCTCGTATAAAGAGTGTCTTCCTCGACTTCGAAATGCTGGCTTTCCAAAGCTTGTTCTTCTCTAGGGGCACTTCTAGCTTCCTTAGGAGCTTCTGAAGTTCGTAGCTCCGACCGCTTGATCTTATTCTGGTCTTTTTTGTTGGCGTGAAAATAGGGAATTTCGAAATTTTCTTTTGAGGACATATTTTCAAGGACCTACATTTTAAAAAAATTCCAAAATAAATCGATTTTTTCAAATTTCGGATAAGGTTCTGAAACCCCCCCCCCCCTCCGATCAAGCCGATTTCTAATTTATGCTAAATCTAAGGAAAAAACAACATTTTTTATTCAAAATTTCTTTTTTTCGATAAATTCAGCACAAATGAGAAATAAACCGTTTCAGGCCTGTCGAAGCCGAATCGGAAATCACCAAAACATTAATAGCATTATTAGAGATTAAAAGAATAAAAATCTTCTAAAAAAATATGACTAATTCGAAAAAAAAAGAAGGCAAAATGGGCCCACGATGAGACCAGTCTTGAAAATCATAGAATGGGTCACTCTATTTTTGAGAATTTTTTTAAAGAAATAAAAAAAGGCAATCATCTTTTAAAAAAATAGTTTTCACTGTAGAAGCAAAAAAACCTTGACATTCATAATTGATCACTTTTTCCTTGACATTCATAATTGATCATGAAAGTATGCTTCAAAGTGAAAAAAGTTATGTATCGACATTTGTCGATATCTCAATTAGTTCAGGAGTTACCAGTGTTTAAACGTTTCCAAAACGTCCAAAATCGTCATTTTTCACAAAATCATAACGCCTGATAGGAAAGAGACAAAAATCCAAAAACTGGTGTGGATACTCCTTTCATAGGGTACAATATTTAAAAAAAATCAGGAATATCAAAAATGGTCAGGGTCACGGGCTAGGTGGAATGGCGTGGAATATCCCATATCTTATCGCGCTCTCTGTTTTGTCCAAACGAAATTACCCACAAAGCAAACAAACCCAAACCCAAAAACTATTGCGTGTCGCCAAAAATCCCTTTAGGGGTCTTAAAATACTAAAAGAAACGCCTGTGCAAAATGTCATCTCGATCGGGGGGGTTTCGGAACCTTACCCCAAATTTCTAGACTAGCCTACCACCTCAAGTTATTCCCAACTTTTGGTATCTCACGCAAACTCTCAACCCCGTACTCCATTAAATCATTCAATCTCTCTTGCTCTCTCCATCCCTCTCTCTTCCTCACCCCTGCAATTGAGCGCTCCTTTCGGCACTCTGGAACACAATGAACACATCAATAATGAACAGGCGCGTGCAGTTTCCCGCGCATCCGAGCAAACCGCGTTACGTGCGTGTCCGTCCCTGTTGCAGCGCCTCCTCCTCAGCGATACGCCGCAAGTGTACACATATGCTTGCGTGTATGCAAAAACGCACGTTCGACTCGCTACCTGTTCGTTCACAAGAGCAACCTTAAATAATTAATGCGCGACACATGCGCAAGCCATTAATCCACAGCGCTTCTACGACCGCGACTACGAACAAATATACGTGCTGATGGTCCGACTGCAATAACGGGCGAGGAGCGATACGAATATAGCGGGGAAACGGCGGCGGCGGCGGCAAGTCTTTAACGAAGTGGAAAACACGAGCATATACGAGTCTGTGTGTATATATATATATATATATATAGATATATATACACATATATATACATACATACATACATACATACATACATACATAGATACATACACACACACACACACACACACACACACACACACACACACACACACACACACACACACACACACACACACACATTTAAGCCCACAAGACACACTCTGTGTTCCGCCGCTCATTGAGCCGCGCACTGTCACACGAGACCATCGATCTTCCTCGCACGCGAGTCGCAAACTCACGTGCATCCGACATAAAACCGCGGTTAAAATCGCCACCAAGCACACGCGTCTACGACTACTCGTCACGAGAAACTCGAAGATACGTGGCTCGGTGGAGATGAAGAGAAATGAGGCTGAAAACAGCAACACGTCTGTCTGTAAATATACGTATATATGTGTATATATGGTTTTTTATCATTAGGAGCATTCGCTAAATCGATGGAAAAACTACATTTCGGAACGACCTTAGTATTCCATTTTTTCAATAAATAATTCGTGATCTTTCAATGAGTAGCCCTAGTCATTTTCCCCAGTGTGCATATAGGTAGGTATATATGTGGGTCATTCCATGTCAAATCGACAAATTTTTTACCTGACCCCCTTTGATTTCGCTGAAAATTTTCTATCTTTTTCTACCCCCCGAAAGTTATTTTTCAGAATTTTTTCAAATTTTTTTTCCCGACTCAAAAAAAGTTATGAATTTTTGAAAAAAACCGCTCTTTTATTTTTAAATTGCCAGAACTTTTTCAAAAATTGACCGTTTGGGAACTTTTTTTTCAAAATTTTTGTTTTTAAATGTAGTTTTCGAAAAAAAATATGAAAAAATTTTCAGAATCCCAGATATATGAAATATTTTAGTTTTTTTGAAAAAACCGTAATTTTCTCAAAGTCCGACCGTTTTTTTTTTTATTTTGCTCTAAAAATACTTCAACTAATTCTGCAATGATCCCCGTTAATCAAAAGATGTGACCACAATCGCTTCTAATTTTTTTTCTTGATTATAAAAAAAATTTTGTTGAATTTTTGCTGATTTTATATAACTTTGTTATGAAATTTTTTTTATTTCCTCGTGAAACCTCAAAAGTTAAAAAATAAAATTTTATTGGAGAATTTCAAGTGATTATCGTCCAAGAAATTGTTATTTTAAAAAAAAAATAATTTTTTTCTCTCATTGACGTTATTTTTTTACTCTTATGGACGTTTTTTTTTTGGTACTGAAATATGACAACTTAACGTCATTTTGGTACTGAAACATGACAAAATAACGTCAATGAGAGAAAAAAATTATTTTTTTTTTAAATAACAATTTCTTGGACGATAATCACTTGAAATTCTCCAATAAAATTTTATTTTTCAACTTTTGAGGTTTCACGAGGAAATAAAAAAAATTTCATAACAAAGTTATATAAAATCAGCAAAAATTCAACAAAAATTTTTTTATAATCAACAAAAAAAATTAGAAGCGATTGTCGTCACATCTTTTGATTAACGGGGATCATTGCAGAATTAGTTGAAGTATTTTTAGAGCAAAATAAAAAAAAAAAAACGGTCGGACTTTGAGAAAATTACGGTTTTTTCAAAAAAACTAAAATATTTCATATATCTGGGATTCTGAAAATTTTTTCATATTTTTTTTCGAAAACTACATTTAAAAACAAAAATTTTGAAAAAAAAAAGTTCCCAAACGGTCAATTTTTGAAAAAGTTCTGGCAATTTAAAAATAAAAGAGCAGTTTTTTTCAAAAATTCATAACTTTTTTTGAGTCGGGAAAAAAAATTTGAAAAAATTCTGAAAAATAACTTTCGGGGGGTAGAAAAAGATAGAAAATTTTCAGCGAAATCAAAGGGGGTCAGGTAAAAAATTTGTCGATTTGACATGGAATGACCCATGTACACTGAAGAAAAATAAACGACTTGGGCTTATTAAAACCGTCGGTGATGCTTACGGATTATTTAGTGGAAAAATTGAATGTTAGTTGCTTTTGTGAATCATCTGTTCTTTTGAACTAATGAATACTTGGAATAATTATGTATTTTGGTGGTTCATCTCAATATTTTTTTTTTTTTTAATGAAAAATTCGATGGTATTTAGCGGTGAGTTTAGTCAGCACCAGTATTTTTTTCCCGATATACACACACACACACACATGTATATATATATATATATATATATGTGTGTGTGTGTGTGTGTGTGTGTGTGTGTGTGTGTGTGTGTGTGTGTGTGTGTGTGTGTGTGTGTGTGTGTGTGTATGTATATATTTTTTTAATTTGTAGATTCCACTGCATTACATTACACCCTTATTACATTCCCCACGATATTCCACTACTCATCCCCCGTACATTTTCCCCGATATGTATATACTGAAGAATACGTATACTGAAGAAAAAACATTACGTCGGCTGGAATCCCTCATTGATGCCAACACATTATTTATTGAAAAAATGGGATGTAATTTTTTTTTAGAAAATCTTGTTCAATTAGAGTAACGAATCTCCAAATAATTGCAATTTTTTGTGATTCATCTCAATATTCTTTTTTTTTCAATAAATAATGATTTGGCATCGCCCAATGACGACTTCTGTCAGCCCAAGTTATCTTTTAAAAGTATATATATATATATATATATATATATATATATATATATATATATATATATATATATATATATATATACAGAAGAAAAAAAACGACTGGGTGTGGCTAAATTCCTCATCGATGCTAACGATTTATTTATTGAAAAAATGGAATACCAAATTTTTTCAAAAGAATGATTCGTTCCGTCGCACTAACGGGTACTTGGTCTAACGAAATATTTTGGTGTTTTATGTTAATATCGCGTTGGCCAGGCGTAAATAAACAATTTCCGTATCCAAGCGATTTTTTCTTCCTCACTCCTCACTCTCCCTCCTCTCTCTCGTATATTTCTGGCACTCATTACCGATAGAGATCCCTTCGTTACTGTCTCCAGCCGTATTTAAACGGCGCCTGTTTGTTCATCTTTTCTCAGTGAATGGATAAGCTCGTAGAAAAGCGCATTCAAGGCTTGAAAGCGTGCTTAAGAATATTCGTATGTAATCTGCGAGAGTGAGCTTTTTTCTAAAAAGAATATCTCCAACAGTGTGTAGTCTCACCGGCCCATTTTTCGGTTTTTCTACCAATATTACTTATTCGTTATTTAGCCTACGTTATTATTACTAAATTGTAAAAAAAAAGAATCTTGCGCTTGTACCATCATCCATTACGTTTTATTCGATTATTGTCATGAAATTTATTCATTTTGTATCATACTAAAGATATCACCGAGGAAAAATAAAACCAATCTAATCTAATCTAATCTCCCCCCCCCTCTCTCTCTCTGAAAGAAAGAATCTTTTGAATCTGTCATATATATAGAATTTAGGCAATCGCCACATCTGGCTGTTTCGAGCACGGTCATTAAAGTTTTGATAAACGAATCCCTGATTTTGAGAACAGGATCTTGGAGCTCGTCTGGCTTCAGGATAACTTTTTTCGCATCACTTTTGCGTAATTTGTGCAAGATATTCGAGGTGTGCAATTAAAATAGGACACCTTGTTTATGTAAATATATATATATATATCAAATGGGTTAGGTTAGGGAGGTTGGCTAACGTGGTGTATGTATACACATAGCGTGTGAGTCTGTATGTCTATGTATACCGCCCTAGTGCACTGATCTAATCTAACGTAACCAACCTATCCCTAACCTAACGTTTCTAACGTGAGCTACCACACAGAAATCACTACCTCTCTAATCCGCTTTCTCTGTTCCTCTCTCGAGAAACTAAATAATTCATTAATCGTCGTGACCCCTGTCACATCGAGTCTCCTCCCATTTGGCGAAAGGAAATATTATCACGTCGTTCCATTCGGTACCATATGGTGATTTTCCAACGATGATATACAGTATCGAAGGATTCGTATCTGTTCATGCAAACGGAGGGAATATTTGATGGTACAGGCTCCGAAACGTTTTCTCTAGACTGATAAGCTCGTGTACATTTATCTATATATGCATATGTAATATATCTTTTTTCCACGATATACATTTTTTTCTTCATAAGATGTCTATTCGTACAGGGTCATCCACAACTATTGGGGTTCCCTTGGTGAGCATATAACGTGTGTCATTGCGAGAAAAACGCCCTTTTTCCGAATGTCATGCGACAAAAATGAGCCGAGATATTCCCGTGCTGAGCCCGGCGCTGAGCAAACAATGGCAAAGTAGCTGCTCACGCGCGATTTATTTTTTTTCGAGTATTGAATAATAAATTAAAATTATCAGATCACATTGATTTGCAAAGCGAGTCGCGATGTTCGTTTATTTTTCCCATGCTGAGCCTGACGCTGAGTACACAATGGCACAGTCGCTGCTGAAGAGCGATTTTCTTTTTTTTTCGAGTATCAATTGATAAATTAAAACTAATGAATCGTATTGGTATGCAAAGTGAGTCGTTGTGTTCATTATTTTTAAGAAAAATAAAATTATTTGTCCTAAGGTGGATTCGAAGCTGCGCTTGATCCAGCTTGCGCGTCTCGCGCGTGAGCTACTGGGCGATTCTTCACTCCTTGAACTTTGAATGGGAATATCTCGGCCAATTTTTGCCGCACATTGAAAAAAGTGTTTTGATCGCACTGGAACACCCTGTATGCTCACAAAGGGAACCCTGGTAGTTGCGAGTTACCCTGTATATATATATATATATATATATATATATATATATATATATATATATATATATATATATCGCGTGAAAAAGTCTTTCAACGCTGACTGAGCACACAAGAGCCCTGCCCGATTTCCTTCCAGACCTCCTCGAGGATTTCGATCGCCGTTGAATGCTCACCAGACGAGACTTTTATTCCTCTTCACACCCCCTCTTCCCTCGTCCGGGCCTGCCGGAACGATAAAAAGAAAGGGTGGGTGATAGATTGGCAAGAGACAGGGCGCGATGAGATGCCTCGAAGGTGCCTCGCCTTCTTTTCATACCGATTTTTTTCATTTCGTTTCTTAGCCTTTCAACGCCCGCTCAAATCGATGTGCCGCCGGTGGTGAATTTGTCGTTGAGTCTTGCACGACTTATATTATAGGCGGGCGAAATAAAAAGCCGTCGCGTGGCGGGAGGTAAAAAAAGCTCGTGAATACACGGAAAAAAAGCTCCGAAGAAGGAAGAGATCAGACCAACCCTTTTCGAGACGACGATTGCTAGCTGAAACGAGGAGGAGGGAAAAAAACGAGAAGAAAGCCAGTCTGGCTTGCTCAGCCAGGGTCCCCCTTTGACACGTGTGCAGATGAAGATTTTAGGTACTTGACTTCTGACACTTTCGCAAGATTTTTTTACATCCCCCGATTTATCGAAATTCCAGGGTGTTTTGGAAAATTGGAGACGAGGACATAGAAATAGGTTTTTTTTTCAATATTAATAAGCATAGAAGAATTATCGAGCAAAATGTTTTTGAACGGATCTGCAGGAGATCAGGGCCTAAAAGACAGGTCGGTTTTTAGTAATTTTTTTTCTGCTGAGAGTATTGGAATGGCGAAGTTGAGATTTCACACACAATCAATACAAAGTCTTGACAGGTTTGTGTTTTTTTCTAAATGAAAAATATTCGTAAACAACGAAGCTATTATTATTTAAACAATGTTCTGCCGTTGCTGTGTGGCCAATCGGTGCAGGTAATTCCATCCATTTAGGCCATGTGGAACAAAAAATAATAAATGCATTATTAGTATAATAAGAAAAGTACTGTACGACCAATTCTCTTTTCAAATTTTGAAGATTACGAGAATTGTAAGCTGTAGAAACAATAGTTCGATTTTTGACAAAAAAAACGATTTTTATTATTTGTTATTAAAGAATGGAAAAACATATTTAAAAAATGTGGGCTGACGATAGAAAACGTTATAGATTATGCTCTGCCTGAATTTTAAGAGAACCTGTCAAATAAATTTCAAGATACGACTTACACCGCTCCATGAAACGAAGTTTGCGAGAAAAAAACGCAAAAGGAGTGTAAATCGCAGCGGGGCGGTTCGCCGCAGCGCAGTGAGCAATCTGACGTTTCACAAAAATCGTCATAACTCGGTCCAATTTTGGAATTTTCACAAAATTTTGGTTTGGTATTTGAAATTAAGACGCTCGGCTCTAAAAGTGTGCAATAAAAACATCGTTTTCTTAACATTTCAATCTTACGCAGATCTCATACTCAATTAACAAAAATGAATCAACAGAAAAACCATGTTCTAGCATGAGCCTGGATGATTATTTATTCTCATAAATACAGAAAGAAAAATACATATATAGAAAAAAAGTTACATACCAAAATAAAAGTATACATAAGATAAAACAAAAAGTACATCCTTCTTTTGTATTTTTGCGATGCTCAGGAAATATCTATTCACGATCATTTCGCATCAATTTGAAGAAAAAAAATCGAATTCCGCGCGTCTATTAAGGGGAGATATACACCTAGGAGCCGGAAAAAGGTCATTTTTGTGAATTTTTTCAAGAAAAACTATTTGAAATTTCGGATTGGGGTTTTAATGATCTAAAAGTATATACATTCGAAAATATGTTTAATTTTCTTTATTTAAAAATACAAAAAAACATACAAGGATATTGTACGATCCTTGGATCGTCGTGAAAAAATCTGCGTATACTGGCGTTTGTTCAAAAATTACCTGAAAAAAAAAACAAAAAGATTATTAAATTAGATACTATAATCTAGTACTTGTCATAGCCGATTTTGAAAATATCGATTTACGACAAAACGGCGGACGTTTGAACACAAATAGTGATTTTTGGGCCAAAAATTAGTTATTATTTTGTCTATAAAACAAAAACTAAGTAACAGAAAAAAATCCTATGACAAGTACTAGATAATGGTGTATAGAATAACCACAAAAAACCACAAGGCAATCGGTTCATTGGTTTTCGAGAAATTTTGGGTACCGATTCGAAAAACCTGGTTTTGAGAAAAACGCGTTTGAAAATTTGGGAATGAACAAATCATGAAATTTGTCAACTTACATGGAATCATCGATACCCATAGTGTAGGTCTTCTAAATCGATTTTTTCGACCATCTAGGTATATATCTCTCCTTAAACGAACAATTTCAACGTTCATGAAACCGACTATATGTAGATTTGCTACTTTATTACTTATTTTATTATACTTATTACGTACAAAAATATACTTATAATGAATGTATCAATATTTTATCATAAATTCATTGCACAGATAAATATTAAGGTATTTAAAAAATATATATGTTCGTGTGTGTGTGTGTGCAAATACAAAAAACATTATACTTGGGCCTCTCGTTGCCACCCATTTCCCGGTATTAAAAAATATGTATTTTTATTTCGAGTATTGCATTTGGATTGCGGATTCGATGGATGTTTGGATACGAAGGGTCTGGAATTCTACATTGGAGCAACATTTCAGTAGCAATGTTTTCCAAAAATAAAGTTTCATTGTCAGTGAATGATTCTTTACATATATATAGACCGGCGGATCCTATATTTGGGTACAAAATGTATCTACAAAGTTGATCATCCAGGATCTAAACCTGCCCGCAATCAGTCGACGTCATTCGTGGGGTGTACGAATAAATAATCGCTCGAAACGAAAATTGCAATCCTATCATTGCTGATGGTTCATTTATAGAGGCTACGTGTATTTTCAGTATTTTTGCTCTTAATATTATCATACCTTTTTCACAAACGTTTTTTGCTTGCGTTACTATTTTGGGGTGCGAAAAGCAAAACCAGAAAATATTCTGTTTGCCAAGATCGCGAAAACTTAATTTTCGCTTGATGCCATCGAAATTTTTAAATGAAAGCTGGTCGTCTGCGCGCCGTTGAAATTATGTCACTGTAGTACGAGGGCCGGAGGGATATTTTTATTAAATTGCCGGAAAAATAACGGGCATCATCGGGCCACGTTTCGTTTTCTCTCCACATGAATAAGTCTCTACGTCTACACATGCGGAACCGATAGGGTTATGGGCCGGGAGACGAAATGAGACAAACGTTCGGGAATTCTCTAATTTTATATCGGTCCATAGTCATAGACGCTGCTCGACTTTTTTTCGTGCTGTCTGGCAGCGGCTATGGCATTGTGCCAAATTTCTTTTACTGATAAGTGATAGAGAATGATTTCCGAAACTGCTTTTTTTTAATTGAACGAACTTGTTTTCCCAAAAACCGTTCCGACGGTTTAAAATTCCCAATTTGAATGTTCCGAAATTCAAGATGGGGCCGAGTTGAAATTTCGGACTTTGAATTATCAGAACGCTCAAAACTCAGAAAGAATACTACCTAGAAAGATCGGAACTCTGAAAATCTGAACACCGTCAAAATAATTCGGCTATGGAAATTTTAAAAGTTGCAAATTTTTCAATAAATCGACGAATTATTTCAAGGTTTTTTTTTATTAAGAAGTGATTTTTCGTTAATTTTGAAATTTGT
>CALYCA010000383.1:0-16948 GCA_944452715.1 Ophion slaviceki | reverse complement strand
CACTGAGACCCCCTGTTTTTTTGCCATTTTTCAAGAATTTTTTTTTGTGGGAAAAAAAAGAGATATTCGAAATTTTTTTTGTTTTGTTCGTTGTTTATTGAAGATACATAAAAAAAAATTTTCAAATTTTTTCACCGCCCCATGGTGACGCTGGGGAAGCTCCCGCGTCGGGTACTGTTGCCTCTGCAGTGGTTCGCGGCACGCAGCAGAACTCTCTTCAAAGTCGATCTGAAAAAAATACCGAGTGTTTTCGTTAATAATATGATATTTTGAAGAGAAGTACATAGGGATTTGAAAAAATATTGATTTTTAAAATATAGGCACGCTTTTGAAATTAAAGGATGATTTTCGAGCAAAATTTCTCGTCGAAAATAGGCTATAACTTTTTTATTATTGAGATATCGAAAAAATCCTATGTACTTCTTTAGGTAATCTAGTTTTATTGATGCAGTCCAAATTTGAAGTCGATCGGATAAAATTGCTCGAGTTCTGCTGCGTGCCGCACTCAAAAAAGTGGTTTTGAGAAAAACGCGTTCAAAGTTTTAGGTTTTTTAATTTATGCGATAAATTGGAAAAAAAATTGTTTACCTTTAATCAGCGATGCCGGCACCATATAGCTGGCCTTCAAGAAGCAAATCATTGTCCCTAGCATCTTTTCTCGAACTTGTAGAGGCTCTTCTTGCCTCTTTTGCAGCGTCTGTGAGCGAGCGCTCCGCCAGCTCGATCCGCGCTGCGTCGGTTTCAACGCAAAAATTGAAACAATTTGGGCCGATAGTTATTCCCAACGTCTCCAAAACTTTCATGAGGCTTCTCAGGCCATCATTGAATAATAATACCGCGATATCAGCTGCAATATCGACGATTTTTTTGCTCCCGGACTGACACTTGGGGGCTATTGCCCAAACTGATTTGTTGTAGCTTTCGTTGTTGTTTTGCGTGAAGCCGCCCAAACAACGCTGCAGCAAATCGTCTCTGCTCAAATTTATATATCCCGGTATACCTGCCGACCCTGAGGCGCGCAGCTGCGCGGGACCCCGAGCGTCACGGAGCGCTGCACCGCTCCACAAAATATTCAATATCTCCGAAAAAAATAATTTTTTCGACCTGGGTCCAACGGCATCTTAATCTTAAATGTATTTTAGATCTTTCTAGATGGTTTTCAAAAAATCGATTTTTTGAAGCCGTCATAGTGGTGTTGTCCCTTAAGGGGAGATATACACCTAGATGGTGGAGGTCGAGGATTTAGAAGCTATGAACATTCCGTCGACCGTAGAAGACCTACACTATGGGCCTGGTATCGATGATCCCATGTAAGTTGACAAATTTCATGATTTATTCATTCCCAAATTTTCAAACGCGTTTTTCTCAAAACCACTTTTTTCAAATCGGTACCCAAAATTTCTCGAAAACCAATGAACCGACTGCCTTGAGGTTTTTGTGGTTATTCTATACACCATTATCAAGTACTTGTCATAGATTTTTTTTCCGTTACTTAGTTTTTGTTTTATAGGCAAAATAATAACTAATTTTTTGCCCAAAAATCACTATTTATGTTCAAACGTCCGCCATTTTGTCATAAATCGATATTTTCAAAATCGGCTGTGACAAGTACTAGATTATGGTATCTAATTTAATCATCTTTTTGGTTTTTTTCAGATGATTTTTGAAGAAACGTCAGTGGGTACTGTATACGCAGATTTTTTTACGACGCTCCAAGGATCATACAATATCCTTGTATATTTTTGATATTTTTAAATAAAGAAAATTAAACATATTTTTGAATGTATATACTTTTAGATAATTGAAACCCCAATCTGAAATTTCAAATAGTTTTCCTTGCAAAAATTCACAAAAATGACCTTTTTCCGGCTCCTAGGTGTACATCTCCCCTTAAGATCTTAGGCCACTCTAGAGGCCGAAAAAATAGGCTTTTTGGTTTTTTTTCAGAAAAACTACAAAATAAATCGAGATTACAAAAAAGGGTGTTTATCATACATATCAGTGACTTATTTTTGACTTTCCAAAAATTTGCCTAAAAAATCGTCAGATAATTGTTAATAACAAATGAACTATGCAATATAAAAAAAATCCTACGTACTTCCATAGACAATGTATTTTTCAAGATATATTCAACATTTTAAGTAAATCAGTTGAAAATTGTCCGAGTTATGTTTCCGGCCAACTAAAAAAATGCAGTTTTGAGATAAATGCTGCACAGCCGCCATTTTGAAATTAATCGCTTCGAAAAAATTATTGTATACAGTCACTGACATGTATGATAAACACCCTTTTTGTAATCTCGATTTATTTTCAAGTTTTTCTGAAAAAAAAAATCCCCAAAAAGCCTATTTTTTCGGCCTCTAGAGTGGCCTGAGTCCTTGAGTAAAAATGGGTTAGTTATTACGAAAAAACCGTACTTCATCGAAACAAATTTTGTTGTGGCTTTCCGTATTTTTTTTGCTTTTCGCGATATTTTATACGAGTTTCATTGCAGTGAATTTTTAACGTGGCTGTAGCGAATCACCGAGTACCCTTAAAAAAGCATACACGAGTGAGAGCGGAAAATTGATAATTTTTTCTGCACTCTTTTATGGAAGTTTGTCGGCACTGTCTTCAAGTGGTTAGTCGCGGTGCACGGTATGCGGATCCGTATAATAATCGACAACGAGGCCAGCACGATTTTCTGTTGGCAGCAGCACCTCGGAAAGTTATCGAATAGATGGACGACCGCCCGAGTTCACCGTTCTGAGCACCCAAATAGGTCGGGGAATGCCTCCCGATACGAAACTTTTCGATACGTCTATGGAGAGGGGGAGGGCAGACATAAATCAACGTGTCAACTATTTAACACGAACCAGCTAAATCTTAGTCTTCTGACGCAAAAAGACGAATCGTCTTAACCTCCTAAAAGTATTCTCAACAATAATTAATCCATTGGATCCGAGGCTTTATGGGAGATTCAATTCCAGGAATGAGAAGCCGAGGTCCGGAATTCTTGAAGACATGCCTTAGGTGCAAAGTACAATCTGTACATATAAAAGAACAGGTCCTGACTGCTGAAGCTAATTACATGAAATTCGGATAGTAGGTTGCTTTTGTGACGTAAGCACCCCCTGAGAAGGAATTTTTCGAAATTCAACCCTCAAGGGGAGAAAAGGGGTGGCAAAGTGTTGCTTGGAAATAGAAAAAAATTTGGTCGGATTTACTTAAAATTTGGCATTCGTGCTTCTTAATACAATTAATGAAATACGTATTTCAGCGTTTTTAGAAATTCAACCCTTAAGGGGATGAAAGGTGGTAAAGTTTGCATGGAAATAAAAACAATCTGGTCGGATTTACTTGAAATTTGGTATTCCTGCTTCTTGACACAATTAATGGAACACGTATTTCAGTGTTTTTAGAAATTCCACCCCTAAGGGGAGAAAAGGGGTGGCAAAGTTTGTATGAAGATTTTAAAAAATCTGGTCGGATTTACTTGAAATTTGGTATTTGGGCTTCTTGACACAATTAATGAAACACGTATTTCAGCGTTTTTGGAAATTCAACCCTTGAGGGTATAAAAGGGGTGGCAAAGTTTGTATGATGATTTAAAAAAATCTGGTCGGATTTACTTGAAATTTGGTATTCGTGCTTCTTGTCACAATTAATGGAACGCGTATTTCAGCGTTTTTCGAAATTCAAACCTTAAGGGGAGAAAAGGAGTGGCAAAGTTTGTACGAAGATTTAAAAACATCTGGTCGGATTTACTTGAAATTTGGTATTCCTGCTTCTTGACACAATTAATGGAACACGTATTTCAGTGTTTTTAGAAATTCCACCCCTAAGGGGAGAAAGAGGGTGGCAAAGTTTATATTGGTAAAATTTAAAAAATCTAGTCAGCAGATTCACTTGAAACGTAGTATTAAAGCTCTTTAAGGCGTTACCCCCACTTGTAGCGCAAAAAAAGGCCTTTTTTCATGAATTTTTTTAAAGAAAACTACAAAACTTTTTTAATCGATCAATATACCATCTTAAAGAACACATCTTGAAGAACTTTCAGTAATTTTTTTATTGAAAAATATTACATTGTTTAGTGGCAAATGGCCGTCAATGAAATAATGTTTTTATATACACGGTTTGCGGTGACCAACATTGCGGCGAAGTGGATCATCTGAAAAAAAATGCGGATGGATTTAGTCAAATATAAGTATAAACTACTCTTTAATCGGAGGATTTTAAAAAATATTCATTTTTCACAAAATGGCGAACAGTCAAAGTTAATGGTTCGATTTAAACGAAAAAAAACGGCCGTTTTTTGGCTATAAAACGGCCATTTTTTTTCGAAAAAAAATCGCACGATTAAAGACTACAGTTTTATGTATTCAATAAGCCTGCAAAATTTCAAGAAGATCGGTTCATTAGTGTTCGAGTAATCTTGGTCACCGACTTCAGAAATGCCATTTTGAGAAAAACGCGTTTTTCTCAAAATGGCATTTCTGACCGGAAATTCTGGCCCGGAATAGATGACTCTATGTAAGTTTACAAAAAAAAATATTTTCTTATTGCGATTTTGAAAAAATCGATTTTTTCAAAATCGCAATTGGGGCTTTTTTCAAAATCGCACCCTTAAAACAATTAATAAAATCGCAAGTGGGGATTTTTTCAAAATCGCACCCTTAAAACAATTAATAAAATACGTATTTTAACGTTTTTCCAAATTCAACCCCTAAACGAAAGGGGGTTGCAAAGTTTGTACGGAAAATTAAAAAAAATCGGGTGAAATTTACTTGAATCTCTGTATTACTGGTCCTAGGCACAATTAATGAAATTTCAGCGTTTTTGGAAATTCGATCCTTAAGGGGAAAAGGGGGTAGCAAAGTTACTTGAAACTTAATATCAATGCTCTTCAACACAAATCAACGTGCACCTTAATGATACCTTTCAGGAGCATATTTCATTGAGGAGCATTCAACACAAGTGTACGCGAGCGAAGCCGCGGGCGGAAAGTCAGTCGTAAATGGCATGATATTCCCACTAACAAGGAACAACACTTTGGTGTTCTGCTCCGATTTTGTTGAAACTTTTTGATGTGGAAGAGTATCAAAGACTAAGAGACACGTATTTTTTTTATTAGCGGAAAGACGGTTTCAAGGCGTGAAACGCACCCTCGAAAATAGGGGTGTTTTTCGTTTTTCGTCGACAACGTTATCGTTCTCATCTCCAATGTATAGTACACAAAAAAAACATTGTTGCAACTTGATATATTTTTATATCTCGTGCCGTTAAAACGTTGTCGAAAAACATCCCCATTTATGAGGGTGCATTTCACCCCTTAAAACCGTTTTTCCGCCGATAAAGAAAGACGTGCCTCTTAGTTTTTTGTACTCTTTCAAAAAAAAAGTTTCAACAAAATCGGAGGAGGACACCAAATTGGTGTTTCTTGTAAGTTTTAAACTTTCAGTTAGAAGTCTTTTTCTTTCAGTGTAGTTTTTTAAGCCCCCGAATAGGAGTACATATTACGCTTTTTTTAATACCCGTCATGTTGGGATTTTTCGAAAAACGGCTACGTACAACGAGAACTACATTTATATAGATTATAAAACTTTTTCATTTTTATTTCTCAGACCAACCATTGTCATGTATTTATCCGGCCGTTGGACCACATTTTTTATACGCTTTTTGTTATACCTCAATAACGTTGTTAATTTTTTATTCTGTATAAAAATATACACGCAATAACAGCAATGTATGCTTGATAACATACCCTACTGCTCAAAAGTTTGGATACATCAGTCGATATTTCTTGCCGCACTAAAAGTTAGATATCTCCGTCAAAAAAAAAAGATAACCACATTTAACGAACGGCGTTTCGAAGGGAACAAATTCAGCTTTGTTTTGCTTTTTTGAAATATTTTTTATGATTTTTTTTCGACCCGGTACGCATTTTTGTACGTGACTGTTTTTTGACTTTTTTTTCTACCATCCAGAATTGGGCGCATAACTTATAGAAATTTATTTGTCATTTTTATCCATGATAAACTTGAAAGGGGTAGCAGGAGCTTCATTTTCGTTTTTTTTAAGTTTCGTACGATTTTTTTTGCCAAGTTATTTCATTTTTTGCTAAAAAAGACAAATTTTGGAAAATGCATCGTAACTCAAGAACTATAGGGTTTAAGAGAAAATGTCAGAGATGTTAAAAGTTGCATGAGTTTATACTGGATCTCCTGGAATTTTTTCAGAATTTTCTTTTTTGGTTTTTTTTCACGATTTTCGCTAAAAACTCTGATGAGTAGGATGGCTTAACTCGAAAAGTATGGCGTTTATAACAAAATATCAAGAGGAGAAACTTTTTTACTTTTCGATTTTAAATACGCTTGAATTTTTTCAGAATGTTTTTTTAAATTTTGCTAAATTTGGTTATGGTTTTTTTTTTAATTTTATCTAATTGTTAGCGCGGCTAGAAATATCGACTGGTGTATCGAAACTTTTGAGCGGTAGTGTACGTCTTTTCCAAATCCTAAATAAATAATCCAGGCGATAAAGAACGTTTGGAAAAATCGACCCTTTTTTGACCCGTCACATTAGTGACGTCCATTAAGGTATTTTCCTAAATAAAAATCTGGGCTTCAATAATACTCTTACTTGTGGGAATAACCAGTTTAAAAATGCCAACTATCCGCGTCTCGCACATCTTACGTCACACCCTTCACTTTTTTCTTCAGTCCTCTATAAATTGAGTAGTTTTTTTGCCAGCACTCCGTACATCGGTTCATTGCTTTATTTTTTTATTCATACGTGCTCATGTATACACGTGAAGCCAAAAAGAAAAAAAAATCCGAAGTTTTTTTGATGCACCGGTATACTCTCAGCTCGGTTAGCCGACAGATAAATAAAGTAGACGCAGGATTAGGCGCATAAAGATATATATAAAACTACTGTTATGTGTATACCAGATACACGACATAGCTTTCGGCTCGTCTGATAGCTGCCGGTGTTATTATCGAGATATTCGAGAGTCGTCTAGTTGGATATCGAGCTCGCGTAGAATCCAGTCGGACTAACGACGACAAAGACGGAACGTCCGGTGGACAAGATTGAACGATTTTACGACGCCGAATCTTACCGATTCGAGTATCGAGTATTTGTGTCTACAGGGTGTCCCAGAACTGAATGCATGCCCTGAAATGGGGGGGTTGGTCGTGAAATTCTGAGTCGATTGATATAAGCATGTGTGGGTCTCAGATCGACCCCTGAATTGTTATTAATTTTTAGAGGCGGACCAATCAGGTGCGCCCGCCTTTAAAAATTAATAGTAATTCAGGGGTTGATCTGAGACCCACACATGCTTATATGAATCGACTCAGAATTTCACCCCCAACCCCCCACTTCAGGGAAGGAATTCAGTTCTGGGACACCCTGTATACACATACACACGAGTGTTGAACTTTTCGAGGCAACTCGACAGGTTCTTACCGTCCGCAGTATTGCTCAATAGTTTTTTTTTCATACAATTCTAACAACCTCAAAATCCAGATAATATTAATCCAGTAATCCAATAATATCCAGATTTTGAAAAAATTTTATCATCAACGCGACAAGGAATGCTGCCAGCTATTTTGTTGAAAAATGTTTGCAAATATTTTCCTGTCAAGTTTTTATTGGTCAATTAATATCTTCTTTTTCTTTGAATATTGATCTCGCTTTTTTTGTTTCAACTTTTCTCTTCCTGCAGGATCCTGTTTAAGGGGTTACCCCCACTTGCGATTTTGAAAAAATCGATTTTTTTAATTGCATTTTTTTAAGTATAAGTATCCGGGCCCATACAGAAGTATGGGCCCGGAATAGATGACTCTATGTAAGTTTACAAAAAGAATATTTTCTTCGTGTAAACTGAAATTGAAACTTTAAACGCGTTTTTCTCAAAATGGCATTTCTGAAGTCGGTGACCAAGATTACTCGAACACTATTGAACCGATCTTCTTGAAATTTTGCAGGCTTATTTAATACATAAAAATGTAGTCTTTAATCGTTCGATTTTTTTTTCGAAAAAAAATTGCCGTTTTATAGCCAAAAAACGGCCGTTTTTTTCGTTAAAATCGAACCATTAACTTTGACTGTCCGCCATTTTGTGAAAAATGAATATTTTTTAAAATCCTCCGATTAAAGAGTAGTTTATACTTATATTTGACTAAATCCATCCGCATTTTTTTTTTTCAGATGATCCACTTCGCCGCAATGTTGGTCACCGCAAACCGTGTATATAAAAACATTATTTCATTGACCGCCATTTGCCACTAAACAATGTAATATTTTTCAATAAAAAAATTACTGAAAGTTCTTCAAGATGAGTTCTTTAAGATGGTATATTGATCGATTAAAAAAGTTTTGTAGTTTTCTTTAAAAAAAATCATGAAAAAGGCCTTTTTTGCGCTACAAGTGGGGGTAACGCCTTAAGCCTTTCGTATCTTCGTTTTTCAGCTTTTCTTTTTCTACGGAGCCTTTCCTCTTTCGATAGGAAGATTCGGGAGGAACCCAGAGGAATGACGATTGAATCGGGTTTTTATGCACGCGACATGCTATGTTTTTCTAACGTCAAAATCTGGCAATGAGTAGGTGCTTAAAAATTCCACTTGGACAGACAAAGAGTGACTTATTTAATGGAAAAATGAGACAGTGATGACAAGATCTGTAGAAAAGAAAGTGTAAGCTCCGAAAATGATATGTTACGATCCGTTTCTTCGGAAAAGTAGACGCAGAAGGCACTGCTCTGGCAAGCATGATCAGCTAGCACCCCGCGTTACACAATATATGAACTGATTTATAACTCTACAGAGAAATGATTGAGGAAAAGGTTACAAAATTCCGTTATTTATTGTGAGATACGTGAGTTGGTTATTTTTTTTTTATTTTGAAGGGAGGAATTAAATAAATGTTCAATGGTTTCAAAGAATGTTTTTGTTGTGAAGTTTTTGAATTTGTAGTACCTCTTCAACTTGCTAGGGTATATGAAGTCTGGATAGTTACACCCCATAGCAACGATTTTGATACTTAAAAAAAAGAACAACGATTTTTCTGTCAAATCTATTTTGTAGGAAGATTTCGAAATATTTCCAACTGTTGTATTCCAAAAATCTACAAAGTAATCGGTCAGCATCAATTTAAAAAGTCAGGTTACACGGAAAATGATCAGTTCGGGAGAATTACCTATATATGTTATACAAATAGATACAGAAAGGTAATTTTAAGGGAGACTTTGTCCTTGAAAGCAGCGGGAGATGTTAGCGGCTCAACATGAGCAGCTAGAAGAAGAGGAGGGATGCCTCTATGGACCAGGCATTGCCGATTAGCGGTAATTATAAACACATTTGTGTAAACACATTACAAAACTTTAAACGCGTTTTTCTCGAAAACACGTTTTTAAAAATGGCTGACATTCTCCTGACCGCTGTAATTAACATATCGACCTGAAATTTGGAGAGCATACTCAGAAAATATGTCTTCACGGAATGACGGATCGTTTTTTCGATAGATACATTTGTGCATTTATTATTTATCTTTTTATGCGAAAAAACGCGAAAATTCGATTTTTTTTAAATTGCCGCCATTTTCCGAAATTTGTACTAAACGAAAAACCCATCCGTCATTCCATGACCAAAGGGTCACAGATTGATAATATGCTTTGAATTTGTGTGTCAGATCAACAAAGAGGGGGCAGTGATGTCAGCCGTTTACCTCCCGCGATTTGAGGACCTGTTTTCGCGGAGCTGCAACGGCCGCCATTTTGGTTTTTTTTATTATTTTTTAACGTTCTGTATATCATGAATAAAAGCAAGAAAAAAACCGCACTCAAAAAGCTTTACTCGTTTCCTTTAAAAAAATAAAATGTAAACACCTGAAATATGGCACTCCAAGGACAAAGTCTCCGTTAAAGTTATTCAACTCCGCGAATTGTCCGCATAGTAGACAATTGTCTCCATACTCAACATTATTTGAGTCGTTTGGTCTTCAAAATCAGCTCCAGATCAACGTAAGCATGTTTTTACAAAACGATCTTCTTACAGACAGTTGTGTCCGAAAATCAGCGGCTCGTTCAAGCAAGTTTTAAGGATACTCCTCAAAGTAGATAGGCGGCTCATAATTACTGGCAGACATTACGTAGAATAACAGGTTCCGAATGTCCTTTATATATGTATAACGGATATGAATTGACTAGCCGTCAGAATCGAAGAGACATTCCACCGCACTCCACCCAATTATCGCGTTGGTTTCTCGCTCTTGGCTCCAGAAAGGAGGGAAACGAGAGCTTAATGTTATGCAGGGTGTCCGAGAACTGAATGCGTTCCTTGAAATGGGGGATTGGGGGTGAAATTCCGAGTCGATTGATATAAGCATGTGTGGGTCTCAGATCAACCCCTGAATTATTATTAATTTTTAAAGGCGGGCCAATCAGGTGCGCCTGATGAGCCGGCGGACGGCGGTCCGCCGGTTCATCGGGCGCACCTGATTGGCCCGCCTTTAAAAATTAATAATAATTCAGGGGTTGATCTGAGACCCACACATGCTTATATCAATCGACTCGGAATTTCACCCCCAATCCCCCAGTTCAGGGAACGCATTCACTTCTGGAATACCCTGTATACGCTGACACCATGTAGGTAACATGCTATATCTATCTGGTGAGCGAGTGTACGTGTGGATATATACACAGGGTGCCCAGTTATGAATGGACAATCCTGCAACTGTCGATAGGTCATGTCCTGCTATATGCTGGAATTTCAGTTTAGTTAAAATCCCACGGTTTTCGAGATAAAAATCATTTGCTTTTGGTTTTTCACGTGCCATTTCTACAAATGATAACTTTTTTGACCCGGTTTTTTATTTAAATACTCTTGGTTATTCGTTTTATCTAGAAAAGTCCTTTTTTAACGTTAAATGTTGAGGACACTTTATGAAAAAATATGCAGAACTTTCATAGAAACCAATTCGAACATCTGACATTGATACAGAGTTCGGCGTAATTCTATTCATAAATACGAATACGAATTTATTCGCATCGTGATTTTCATGTGAATATAAATACAAATTTATTCATACTTCACTTATTTGTATTCACATGCATGCATACAAATACAATTGTATTCACAAATATTCTGATCATACAAATAAATTCACAGAAAAAATTGTGAATATTCACAAAAAATGTTAAATTTACAAAAAATTTACAAATACAAAGATTACAAAAAATCCTGTGAATTGGAAAAAAAAATTCACATAAAAATCTGTCAATGCAAAGGTATTCACAAAAAATTGTGAATACGAAAAAATTCACAGAATAAGTTGTGAATTTTTCCGTATTTAAGACAAATAAAAATCAAATTCACAATGATCATAATATTTGAAACCCACAACTTTTTTTGCAAAAATTTCTTTACCTCGACGCAATGTTTTCTCCCAAAATACATTAGAACTCACTTTTGGTGTAGATTTTAATCTAATCATTGTGAATTTGATTTTAATTTGTCTTAAATACTTTTTTAAGACTAAATTTTTTTACTTTTTTTACTAAATTTTTTTTAATTCGCAGGATTTTTTGTGAATATTCAATTTTTTTGTAAATATTTACAATTTTTTCTGTAAATTGATTTGTATGTTCAGAATATTTGTGAATACAATTGTATTTGTATGCATGCATGTGAATAAAAATAAGTAAAGTATGAATAAATGTATATTTATATTCACATGAAAATCACGATGTGAATAAATTCGTATTCGTATTTATAAATAGAATTACGCCCAACTCTGCTTTGATAGCCTGCGGTGTAAAAAAAATGTACTACGCATATCGCGCTGGTTACTTTCAAAATTTGCTTAGTTATTTCCGATTCACATCATTTGTGGAAATGTCACGCTAAAAACCAAAAGCAGATGATTAAAAAAAAGCCCAAAATCTTGAAACCCTGGAATTTCACTAAACTGAAATTCCAATATGGAAGGACTTAATCTGACCTATCGACATTTGCAGGATTATCCATTCATAACAGGACACCCTGTATATACATATTAGTGTATCGTGTCAGCCTCCTCTTCGCGCGTGCATTAATTAAGTTATTTTTAAAGCCGCAAAAGGTTCTCTTAGCGAGTTGCCCGGATATGCAAGAGAGAAGCCTTCTCGGGCGATGCCTCCGGGCCGAGCACCTGAGAAGGACTCGCGCGCGCACCTAACCTCTAATACTATGTTCGTACTGCTAAAACAGGTTGTCGCATATCGCGATTTTGAAAACGCAGGAAAAAAAACGATATTGTTCTTATTTGCTACGTCTTAAGGGGTTAGGCCCAGTTGTGAATCTCGAAAAATAACTTTTTTCAAAACCAATGTATTTTGACAGTATATTATCTTATAAATGTTCTCTGAAAAATTCAAGGTTACCGGATCAAAATTGACAGATTTATAGGCTGTTATGTTAACGGCCGTCGGAAAGCTTTTGTCTCGTAAGCACGTTTGCAAAGTCGCCGTGTGCGAAATATCTCAAAAACGGCAGCATCAACCTTTCTAAAAAATGTACAGCTTTTCTTGCGATGTAAAAATACAGTATTTGATGAAAGGATTTTGTTTTTCGATGTATACTTTCGATTTGATGAACGCGAAATTCCGATTTTTTCGAAAAAATCAAGATTCTCATTTTGAACAGGTGGCATTTTTTTTTAAATTGACATTTTGGAAATTCCTTCAATTAATTGTATAATAATCCAATATAGCGACTAAATCTAGCTGTATAACGATTATAATTAAATATTTTTACACAAAAAAATTACAGAGTGTTCTTCAGATACTACTTTTTTAAGGCGTTACTTTTTAAGGCCTTTTTCATGATTTTTTTTTAAGAAAACTACAAAACTTTTTTAATCGATCAATATACCATCTTAAAGAACACATCTTGAAGAACTTTCAGTAATTTTTTTATTGAAAAATATTACATTGTTTAGTGGCAAATGGCCGTCAATGAAATAATGCTTTTATATACACGGTTTGCGGTGACCAACATTGCGGCGAAGTGGATCATCTGAAAAAAAAAATGCGGATGGATTTAGTCAAATATAAGTATAAACTAGTCTTTGATCGAAGGATTTTTAAAAATATTCATTTTTCATAAAATGGCGGACAGTCAAAGTTAATGGTTCGATTTTAACGAAAAAAAACGGCCGTTTTTTGGCTATAAAACGGCCATTTTTTCGAAAAAAAAATCGAACGATTAAAGACTACATTTTTATGTATTAAGGCAGGATTCTACTTTGAAACTTTGAAAAAAAAATTTTTTTTTTTTTTACATTTTTCGAAAGTAAATATGTTCAAGAATGTTCGGTCAAAATTTTATAAAGTTCCAAGCAGTCTAACTATCCTTTTTCGCCTTTCGAACGCACCTACCTGAGCACCTACCTATCACTCACCAAAACTTTAAACGCGTTTTTCTCGAAACGACATTTTCAAGTACCGTGGTCGTGATAACTCAAAAAGTACTAAACCGATCCTTATGAAATTTGGAACACATATTCTATATGTGTGTATCAACCGACCTAACTACAATCAACTTAAAATCTTGATTAGAACTATTTTTTTATTGCAAAAAAAAACCCAAAAAAACGCATTTTTTTCGTATTTTAGCCGCCATTTTGTTAATTTTGCACGTATATAAAATATTCTAGTTAGGTCGGTTCCTGAAGACATACTGAACATGAAACTATTTGATTTTTTTGTTTCAGACCATCCGTCGGGAAGATTTCACGACCACGGCAACGGTACTTGCTTTTCGAGGCGTTGGCTTTAAACATATTTTACGTGTACAAAAAATGAATAAAATACATTAAAATTTTTTTTTTATGTACTTAAAGAGTGTATTTATTGAACAGTTTAAACCCCATATCGATATCTTTAATAGTATTCTCAGAAAAAATTCACGAAAATAGCGTTTTTTTCATGGTTTCAAAGTAGAATCCTGCCTTAAATAAGCCTGCAAAATTTCAAGAAGATCTGTTCATTAGTGTTCGAGTAATCTTGGTCACCGACTTCAGAAATGCCATTTTGAGAAAAACGCGTTTAAAGTTTCAATTTCAGTTTACACGAAAAAAATATATATTTTTTGTAAACTTACTTAGAGTCATCTATTCCGGGCATAAAAAAAACTGCACTTCAAATGGCACTTTAAAAAAATGCAATAAAAGAAATCGATTTTTTCAAAATCGCAAGTGGGGGTAACCCCTCAAATACCTAATTTTGAAAAAATGTACCATCATGATTTTCCAAGAAAAAAAGTCTCAAAAATGAGCTCTTATTGACTGCGACAACTAGGCATCACCCGTTGAGTATGGATAATTTCACATGTATTCCCCTCAATTGTTATGTCTTGTCGTTCGCGTTTGTATTCCGAGCACGTCGGTATTAATTGCGTTGGACATTTTCCTCAATCGATTCTCGGTTGAGATTATTCGCGAAACTTGCGTGCACTGAAAAAGAATAGAGTACGATCGCGTACAGCGCGCGATTAAATTCAACTTGGTGGCCGTACGAATTATATGAGCAAGCAGGTTTCGTGATTCACGGTCGAGCGAGAGAGAGACACGAAGAAGCTGCTGCACCGAATGAACACGCGGCTGCGATCGCGGTGTAGTAGTGCAATGGTATTACCAGCGGAAGCAACGGGCGGCAGAGCAGCGAAACATGCCGAGGGTGGCTTTTTCGCGCGCTCGCAAAGAAGTGGACAAGGCAGGATCGTCATCTCTGAACCCCTCCGGTCTTCGGTGTACAATGGAGGGATCGAAGATCGAATCTTGTATCGCGAGTTTCAGAAGAAAGGAAAGCTTCGGGAGCGAAAGAAAATAAAACGAGTAAGAGAGGGATGGCGTGTCTGCAGATTTCTAAATAATAGGACAAGTTCTTTTTTCGCCTATTTTCGATTATAATTATTAGGACGTTGAAGAAGTTCGCGCTGTTTTCCAACAGATGGCGTTACCAGAACTGCCTGCGTGTAGTTTGAGGCGGTCCTCTAGATTCTCGGGTCGAAAAAATCGATTTTTTTTCATAAATCACATCTACAACATGTGTAGAAAATGTGTGCCAAAGGATTTTTCGATATTCGAAGTGGTTCACAAGTTACGGCCCTGGAACGGAGCAGGTATACGGAGCTGGTATACTTTCAAACGCGTTTTTCTCGAAACACCATTTTTCGAAACGGTGACCACGATGTTTCAGAAACTACTGCACCGATCTTGTTCAAATTTATACAGCATCTTTAATATGTTATAAGCCAGCGATTGAACTAGGATTATCATGATTGCTTCGATAGTTTTTTTTGTACGAGCGAAAAACTTAAGAAAAAATGAGTAAAAAATAGAATGTAATTTTCAAAAGTGTATAAAAAAGTCAATTTTAGTAATTTAGAATTCACTCTAGTTCAATCGCTAGTCTTAAATATGAAGATTAAAATGCCGTTTGGTTTTTTGATTTCAGATAAGCAGAAGAGCCGCAATCTTGGTCACCGTCAAGCACCTCTTTTACTTGATGTCTTCCTGTCGGCCACTATAACTTTTATTCTATTATAGATTTTGACTTCAAAAAATTTGTAAAGCTTATTTAAATGTTAATAAAGATTATGCAAAAACAATGAGATTGATTATTTCGATGCTTTGCCCGTAAAAAAATGTTGAAAAAGCCGTTAAAAAACAGCCGAGAAACTAGAGGATCGCGTTAAGATGGCAACGCGTCTATAAGTAAGTACTATAAGCAAGCTTAAAATTCAGTGTATGTCGTTTCGCCGAAGTGTAAACAACGTTTTTTTTTCATAGTGCTAAACATGTCAAATTTCGTGCCAAAAAAGAGTATTTGCGGGGAATTTTACTATTTTAACTATATTTTATATTTTCCTGAGGGGACAATAATATTTTATACCCATAGTTACTGCCAAAAGGGCTCTATAGCCCTTTTGGCTATTACTATTACTATAGTCCTTAGTACTTAGGCAGTAACTATGTAGTACTATAGTAGTATAGCACCACAGCTATAGGTACTATATATATATATATATATATATATATATATATATATATATATATATATAGTACTATAGGGCTATAGTACTGATTATTAATGTTTTAGCAATTGCATGAATTATGCATATATACATATATATATATATATATATATATATGCATAATTCATGCAATTGCTGTGACTGTCTATCTGGGACGTTTATTCGTCAATGCTATATAGGTAATATAGTAGGTTTTCATAAAATGGATATTCCCTGATACTATCAAAAATTTACTTCCCCAAGATTCTGATAGAGAACTGGGATATGCATACATTCATTGAAAACGTTGCCTGTGATTTATGACGATGTATATATATATATATATATATATATATATATATATACAGGATGAGGCATTAACTGTTGCCACCTTGGATATCTCTGTAATTATCGACGTCACAAAAAAATGTTTGAAACAAAACAGGTGTACCGTACGAAAGGGGTCGTCAAATGCGACCATTTTTTAATCTCAATGGAGGCGCTGTCGCACAGTAAAGGTCACCTCCACTTTTTTAAATGGGACGGTACATTTTTTTTCAACTATCTTGTAGAGCATCGAAAACTGCATAAAAAGCATTTAGGGGTCAAAGTCGTTCAAGGTCATTTAAGATAAAAAAGTGACTGAATGCAGTATTGCAATCTCCTCATTACGGATTGTGTAGAATTTCTTATCACTTCGGCACTTATCGAATCATAGGATCGAAGAATTCTCTCACGCATATGATCCGGCGTAGTTGGACGTTCTTTATAAACAAGATCTTTCAAGTATCCCCACAAGAAAAAGTCCAGAGGCGTCAAGTCTGGCGAGCGAGCCGGCCACGATACAGCTCCTCCGCGTCCAATCCAACGATTTGGAAATCTCTTTTGCAATTCATTTCTAGCTATCA
>CALYCA010000382.1:0-39220 GCA_944452715.1 Ophion slaviceki | reverse complement strand
ATCGATATCCGGAAGAAATGAGACTCTCGTATATATACGGTACACTACCGTTGATTTTTTTCTGCGCCATTTCGATCGCCATAAATATCAAGATATTGATGAGCGCCGGTTGGATAAGACGTCCGCTCAGTCCAACGTTGCACATCAGTCTGAGCCTCGCCGCTGCAGATGCTTTCTCGAGCATGGCGTTGGCCATTGGTCTTGTCATGAATAGCTTCATACCTCACGGTCTCGGCCTCAAATTGACAGGTGAGAATACAACCGATCTTTTCTTCGGTAGTCAGGTGGGACACTTCCATGGCGTTACTTCACTTTTTGTACGCCAGTATGCAAAATTTGCGATCTTAAATCATAATTGGAATATTTGTTTGCTAGCAGTGTTGCATACGTTCTCGTGGGACGTTGCCTTACTCTCAGATACCATGACAAAAATTGTATGGAATTGTTTAGATTTGTCGTTCGCGTAATTTACGTGTGAGAGAAACTTTTTGGACAATTTTACGATCGTTTAGTACACGATTATAATGTAATCAATAGCAACTTACGAAAAGTCTTGTCATTTTCTCGATCGACTCTCTCATATATCACTTAGTCCGTAAACTTCCACACAGTTGCCCCCAACCCTCGGCTCGCCGGGTCGATCTGTTAGGATTACACACGCCTATTTGTCGCAGCGACACTTCGTTTCGTTCATTGGTTGATCCCGTGAAAATAGGTGTGGGTTGCTTCTTACTGAGCCTGGAAGCGATTCGTCTTGGAGGTGTTATGATCACGGTTGGACACCTCGTTGCTCTCGCGGCAAATCACTATCTCGGCATTGTCAAGCCTCTTCACTATCTCACCATCATGACCCACAGGATAACGAGCTTTCTCTTGATCCTCCTGTGGACCTTGCCGCTCGTATTTTTCTTCACGTACTTCAGCGTCGTCGAGAACGAGGGCTTCCAGTCGCGGGACTGCGAGACGAACGCGTAAGAATTACACCTTAACGCCCCCCCCCCCCCTATACCTGCCCTAACCGTCCTCTGGAATCATTCACCTTTTTCACAAATGCTGCCTTCTTTCTGATGTGAACAAAAAAATGTTTTTATGGTTAAAATCTGTAAAAAGAAACTTGAGCGATGAAAAAAAAATCGCGAGACAGCAAGAGAGGAGGGAGAAAAATACGCTGATTATAGGCAAAACGATCCGGAAGTAACCCGAGCCCGTACTCCAACGTTCAACAGGTTTCTCTTCAAGAAAACATTTCGCGTCATGTTCAGCAGCCTATTTTTCGGGCCCTTCGTAATAATGGTCTGCATCTACGCCCGCATATTTTGCATCGTGAGAAAACATCAGGCCTCGAGATTGCGATTCAGCAAAGTGGGCTCTTCGTTTCGGCGGAACGACGGCAGCAAAGCTGAGCGTGAGGAGCACAGCGCTTCCCAACAAATGGCGAGGAACGTCAAAGCCATTAACACAACGCTATTCATCCTTGGTGCGTGCCAGTCCGATAACTTCGAGACCCTTGATAAATACTCGTCGTTGTTTCCATTTTCAACCCTCTACCCCATACCGCCGCGCGTTCGCTACCGTCACTTTTCAATGCCTCGTCGTTTTTTAAACGCCGATTCGTTGTAGGCCTCTTTGTAAGATTTCCGCTTACAAATGCTCTTCCACTTGTGTCCCATCAGGTAGTTTCGTGGTGGGCTGGTTACCCGCGACGTTCCTCTACGTTCTCGTTTGCGAGGATTGTCCCTTGAAGTTTGACTGGATCACCGGTGACGTGAAATTCCTCGTTTACAACGCTTCCAACTGTCTCATAATCCTCAAAACTTTGGCCAATCCCATTATCTACGCAGCCAGAATGCACGAGATTCAGGTAAGCCGCGATTGCACGGCCGTCCACATCATACGAGAAATTTCGTTCGACGTCACTTTTTTTCTTCGCTCGATCCACAGGTTGCGACGAAAAGAATGCACAGCTCTCTATGCGGTTTTCGGAACGGGACGAACAACTCGAAAGTGCGAAAACGCATGCACAGCAGCGATAACGGCCTCATCAGTCAGAGACTTTCGATATCGAAAAGGACGATTCGTCTATTAGGAATCAACAATTCTGGCAATAGTAACGGACGCGAAGAGGCTTACAGATACACCTACAAGGGGATCAAGCGAGATTCGCGCAACAACACGGTCGTATGAAAAATAAAACGGAAAATACCAATTTCGGTACTGTCTACGTTTCCGGAGCCACAATCTGCTGAACGCGAAAGCTTCGTTCGATGGACGCCTACCTCTTAACGAACGAATTCTAATTTAAAAAAAAAACACTTCGAACAGAAGTTTTTTGGTGGCCAGGGAGGAAGATTATAGGTCTTTCTGACAAGATCGTGTGAATTTCCAACTAAGAGACACCTAGCTTTTTCCGCCCTCGTACTGAAACAGCTTTTGTATCAATTTTTTCCCCCTACGATACGTACTCTCGCATTTGAAATAATAAACGTGATCGCGAGATCTCATAAGTTGAATACGCAAATACGTAAATGTTATGTAGGGAACGTTTTTTTTATCCGACTTTATTTACGCAATTTATTATTAGCGAGTGCAGTGAAAATGCAGTGAAAATAGAATCCTGCCGTATATGTTCGCATATGTGACGGATGAGGCAACAAAAGTTGCATACTACGTAGGGGCCATCGAGTGGCGGCTACAAGGTTCATCCAGGTCGAGGCGCTTCGGAGATTTCAAGGTCACTTCCAATTTCTTTTTTTTTTTTAATTGGGACCATTATTTCCTTTTTGTCCAGAATTTTATCAAGGAATTAAAAAAAAGTCACATGCCAAATTTCAAGATGATCAATCAAGATTTAGTATGAAAAATCGATAAAAAAGAGATTCTTATGCTTGTAGCCTAAAATCGATGTAAAATCAGTGCAAACACAAACTCCTACATAAGGAGCTCGGCATACACAATTTCCGCTTGCCTTGCCGTTTTGTGACATTCTCCGTAAATTAAGATGTTGAGGAAAGTTTAATTCTGTGCTGACAAAAGGAAATTCTGTCGGAATACTGTTCATTGAAGAGAACACACATTATTGTGGTAATCGAAAACTTTTCACTGCTTTCCAAAACAAGTTGATAATTTTCTTAATTGCGAACAATGTAAACGAAGCCGTACGACTTACCTGGATATTGCTTACTATTAAACTATTGAGCTCATTAAGAGCTAAAACGCGCGAGAATCTATTGATAGGACAATACAATGAGTGGGAATCAGATTGCAAGCGTGCATTGGAAGTGGTGGCCCCATCACTTGAGCACCATTTATGGAAGTAAGCGTTTGCACAGTTTAAAAAAATCAATTTTAGGCTAAAAACATCGAAATTCTTATTTTATCAACTTTTTATGCTCAATCTTGAACGATCACCTGGAAAACTGGGGTGTGAACTTATTTTTAGTTCCTTGATAAAGTTATGAACAAAAAAGTGGTCCTATTTTAAACAAAATGTTGACCTTGAAATCTCCGAAGCGCCTCGACCTGGATGGACCTTATGGCCACCACTCGATGACCCCCCCTTTGAACTATACAACTATTGTCGGAAAAGTTTTCCCCAAAGTCTGATGGCTTGAATGATATTTCTTCTGCCAATAGCTGTTGCTTCGCTCGGTACATATAGGGTTATTGCTCACGATCCCGTGAAAGGGTTGTACGACTTGTTTCCCGCTATCACGTAACCCAGTAATGCAAAAGTGAGTCATTTTCGAGATATTATTTTTATAAGTGAGGCTTAGGCAACATGAAAAATTATTTTCTTAGACTGTTGAACCCAAACAAACGTTTTTTTAAATTACTTGTAGTTTGAGGACACAGTAACAAAGAATTATCAACAATAAAATAAGAATAATCTGCAAATATTTATGACTTAGGGGTCCAAAACTCTGCAAGTCTAACAATTATTCTTATTTCAATGTTGATAATCGTTTGTTACAGTGTCCGCAAACTACAAGTAATAAAAAAACGTTTGATTCCACAAAACAGTTTTTTCTAAATTAATTTTGTAAGTTTTCTAGCCCTTACTTGAAGAAAAAATGATATCTCGAAAATGATTCCCTTTTGCATAAAGCATTGCTTTCCCGGGATCGTGACCGATAACCAGGAGCCCTGTAAGCGTGTGCATATGGAGTTAAACGTTATTCATGAATAAATAAATAATAGAGCAAGTGAACAAGTTGGCCGCTCTGGAACAAACCTTCCGTCAACCGCGTTAACAGTTTCCGCGAGAATGCCGAGCTCCTCGAAACATTGCTCCATTCTGGTCCTTCTCTCGGGCCTCCTTTGTAAATTTATCATATAGATCTTGTCGAAGCCCATCGTGTCTTTTTCGGGATACTTGACGAATTTCTTCATGTCCTCGGATATCGCTAGAACCCTTTCGTTGTCTGTCGAGAGAGTTGAAAAAAAGAAGAAAAAAAAAACTACGGTGTAGGCTCGCAAATAAGTCATTCGGCGGAAGTTGGATGATATCGTCTGTAAGAGAGCTTACTGAGTTGCGCAAGTTTGAGATTGGTGAGCTGTTCAATGTCCCTGCTCAATGTTTCGTGATTCTCCAGAGGTCTGAGAACGAATCCGTAAGGATTATCGTTGCAGACGTGAAGAGGCACGTCCGACATATTGGCGCTCACGGCGAATACGATGATGTCGTCCTTGGGGCCGTCATAGTTCCTTAATCTCTCGAAATCATAGGTCAGCGAATCGCTCTGGAGCGTTCTCGAGTCAATGAGTAGAGCGCTGTGCACCATGGGTACCTCGTGACAACCGGCCGCTTTGCGTTCCAGGATCGCCTTGTACTCGTCCGATCTCATGTAATAATAATTCGGAGCCATTGCTGCCCAAAAATTACTGTACATATTGTCGGAATCGAGCATCGGCGCAGCAACGGTTTTTCCCTTCGATATCAGGAGGTTCAACGCGGCTGGATTCGTAAGGAACACGTCAACGTCTAGCATCTGCAGAAAGAATAGCCACGAGGAAAATTTTAATACAAATATGAAAAGATAGAGTTGCCGGTACTCTAACAAGCGCATTGTTAATGTAGTTGCGCTGCAAAAGAGAGTCAGACGAAGACCCGTTCAAAGAACATGGAGGCGCACGTCTCCAAGTGTACAAAACCATTTGAAAAAAACAAAATCGTGTGTTTGGTATTTTTACAACCCTTCAGTCCTTGGTACACCTGTGACTTACAAAAATGTAATCCGCCCATATTTTCCTGCCCACATTCAATATTTCCTCTCGTAGATTAATCACGTGGAGGAGTCTGCTCAACGGCCAGTCCGTGATGCTAGCTTCGTCCTCTAGACCGGACGATTCGTCGTCCGCTATCAAGTCTACCGCGTGGTACTTGGCACCCCGCGTGTCCAGCCAGTATCTCAGTATGTCAAGTGTATTGTCGATGTTGTTGTCGCTGCGGATACTGCAAAGACAACAGCCAAATACCATCTATAGCAGTCTAGAAAGTCAAAAGATTCTTTGTTGTTGTTTCATATTTAAGGCCCCTTTGGGCCAGTTACCCAAACGGGTCAGTTCGTTCTTCGACTCCAAGATAATCGTTGGAATTTCTCCTAATTCGCGTTGATTCGGTTGACATTTTTGTTTGCATGCACAAAAGTCGAATATTTGTGGATATGATTTGGAGAACGAACTTGAGCATTGCAATGAAACAAGATTAATTGAACGCTCTCGGGTAAGAGGAAGCAATTTAGCTGTATCTCGACTTTGGGGAAAATTCCTAGAATCGATCATATTTATTTTGAGGAACGAATCACGCGCCAATAATAAAACTGTCCCATTTTATATGATTAATCTTGACGATTTTAATTCATGATTAGGGTCTTCGGGGAAAAGACTAGCAATATATATCTTTAAGAGATTTTAAGATAAGAAAAGAAGAAACTTTCAAATAGTTGTCAAGGAGTTGGCCAAGTGATACCAAATGTCCGCTTGAAAATTGCCCATATCACGTGTCCAACGGTCTTTTTAGATGGTTGTTAACTTGAAGGTAGCCATCCGGGCGGGCATTTGGTACCCGCATTTAGCTGGCTTTTGAGCAACATTTTGAAAATTGCTTCTTGAGGTATTTTATCGAACATCACTCGCGACCTTCCGGCTACCGAAGTATCGAAGCGATTTCAACGTATGACCACGCCAAGTTGGCTATCTGTTCACCTTTGCAATCGCGGCCCGCGCAGGTAACCACGCCACCGGAAGCTGTGCATATATTCGAATATCCGCGGCGAGCGATGAGCTCGGCGCGTAACTTGCCCGTTGCGGGCACGGCTCAGATTCAAAATCGCGCATACCTTGTCGATCCAATACAAAAGTCGGTAAAATGCAACGCGATAAAACGAGCCAACCGCCATTAAAGAATCTCTTATTTAGGCAAGCGAAGATACGAAAGTGAGGTTATCTCGTTCTCGTTGCGAGACGTTGAAAGTTATTGTTCGTTGCGCCTAGCACATGTTCGCTTACCAGAGCGTTATGCGATCCTTCGGGTAGTCGAGAGCTTCGAAGAGACTCAGGAAGTATGGCAACGTGTGCGCTTTGTTTCTTATCAACATACCAACGAGGACTGTAGGTTTCTTCAAAGTTCTTTCGCACGTTATCAAATTACACGACAACAGTAAAAAGGTCGTGACAACAAGCGTTTTCACTATCGTCCCTGCCATCGCTGCGCATTCGCGGCTCGATCTTATTTTTTTTCTTCGTTTAAACACTCCTCGAGTAGGCGAAACATCGACGATTCGTCCGGGCGAGGATACGAGGAGTCTCTCACGATGGGGGACTGAAATGTTGGGCAACACGAGCGACGACGTTGCACGAAACACACATGTACATATACGCGCGCATGTCTAGGCAAATCCCGTGTGGATATTCTTTGTCTACACTAGAGACTGCGAGTCAACCGCCGAACGTTCCAATTGTTCCAACAGGGAAAAAATAATGGTAAACTTGCCGTACATGGGTAAACAGTGGAAAACGAATAAAAACAATTTAAGACTCGGCGGCGAAAGTACCATCTTTCGGTCTATGGAAAAACGAACGGTGTAGAACTTTTTTTCTGAACTTAAAGATTTGTCTCGAAAATCTTGTCCCGGGATTTTTATCGGCCGAACGTTATCTCAAATGAAATGACCCAAGTTTTTAAATGTCTTTTTTTGCATGAAATATCTCCTGGATCTGTTGAGGCCGTGTTTTTGGAAATAGAGGGCAGAGGAAAAGCGCCCTTCGGAAATTCTTTGCTAGCATTATTTCGGCGTTCCAACAAATAATACAGCATTTCAGTGTAAAACGAGCGACGGTTTTACGTTCCATATGCCTTCGCAGTTAAACATGTTTATTCTCAGCTGTATCCGTTAGAAAATTCTCCCGAAAAAACGTTTTCATTCATTAGTTTTGACCATCCATGCCATAATCTATGAATATACACGCACACAGAATATACGGGGTGTCCCAGAATTAATACCTCATAAGCGTGTTGAGAACCGATTGATGAATAAAAAAAATATCAATTTTAAGTTCGCTCCTTCTGGCTTTGTTTCCGAGACAACCGCAATAAAACACAAGAGCAAGAGTACTTTTCTCTTCAGCTAAATGGAGGAATTGCCCTAAATGTTGGGCTCTCGCAGTAACGCAAGCGTTTGGGAGAGTTTTCCCTATAGGGCATTTCTTCATCGAACAAGCAAGAAACGCAAATTCTGCTGTTGTTTTGTATGTATATATATTTTTTTCTTTATTTTTCTCGGAAACAAAGCCAATGTAGACAACGTGACTTTTTTATTCGTCGATCGGTCTTCAACCGCTTCCTAAGCGATGGCATTCAATTTTGGGACACCTTGTACGTGTGCCTACATGACGCGACATCACACTTGCGAAAATTGCTAATAGGGGGCGCTGGTGCACCAGCGGTGCTTTCAGACACGAAAACAACTTGGGCGTGCGTAGCTCGCGGATCTCTCCGGGAACACAAGGAAAACGTCTCGCGATTATAAACTTTTGATGCGTTCGAACGACAAATCGCCCACAGTCGAACGAGCACAAATTCCTCCTAGTGCCTCACTCTCCATGTTATTTTTTACCGTCGTCGTTTTTTTTCCCGTACGTAAATGCACATACACGGCTACACGCGAGCAAAGAAAATGTCCAGCGACCCAGGAGTGATAACCGGAATGATCTCGATAATCTGAATTTAAGATTCGTCGGCACGCGCACACGAGACTTCCGGTTGTTCGCGTCTATATATGTGTATACCCGCGGAGTTTAGAGATAGCGAAAAAAGTGGCACGGATCGAAAAACACTCGCCCGCTTTACGCAATTTGTATACGTGTCACGCCCATGGGGTCCACGCGAACGCAGCTGATGGCACGCGTGGGCGGGAAATGCGATTTCCGCTTCTATATAGGTTCCTCTTATAGCGGAAAAATAAAGATTCGCTTTAATGTCATACGATCATAATTCCCGGCGAAGGAAAACGAGTATTCAAATCCTCAAAGATGTCCTAGATATAGAGGAAAATCTGTTAAGGGCTTACACATAGTTCGTATTTTTGAAAAAATGGTTTTTTGATTTTCGGCAAGCTACAAAATAAAACATTTCAGAAATATTCTCTCAAAATTTCAAGTCGATCGTTTCAACATTTGGGGCGTTATGGGCGTTTGTAGGTACGTTCCGCGATCAGGCGAACGCAAAACGAGTTTTCCTTAAAATGACTTTTTCAAGATCGGTGACCACGATGACGCGAAAAATACTGCACCGATCGACTTAAAAATTTACAAGCTTCCTTTACACATAAAAAATCAGTGCTTGAACGAAGGATTTTTTTTTATCCACGAAAATAGGGCGTTTTTTTAACCACCGAAAATCGATATTTCCGCTTTGGACGGCGGGCATTTTGTTTCTTCAAAAATCAATATTTCATTAAATTCTTCGTCCAAGCAGTAGATAATTTCATGCAAAAACGAAGTGCGTTTAATTCGTTTTATTTCCGATTTCTTTCCGAGCAGCAATGGTCACCGGGGAGGATGATTTTCAAACAGCGCTCTGCACAAACCCCATTTATAAATATTTGTCTATACACACATTGTCAACGATACTCAAAACCGTACTCTTTACTGTAAAAAAAATGATAGACCTGCACAAGTTTTTCCAGAAAAAAATCACGAAAATTCCTCTTTTTCCGGCCATGAGCTGGGTGTAACCCGCTAATAGCATATGTACTTCAAGTCTCAAATTTCTTTTTCAATATTATTTCGGCCGCATTTGTTTAAATCCAATTCAATTAGGGCGAAACTCTCAAGAGTGTTGCCGCGCCTCACGATCGCCACGACTTCCGAGCTCCTCAACTGGTCAGTCTTGCCGTACAGTTTGATAAGAATGTACGAGAGAGAGAGCGAGAGAGAGAGAGAGAGAGAGAGAGAGAGAGCCCAAGGAGCAAACAAGCAGAATTTGAATACGTCACAATTCGCCGCAAAATTATGTAGCGAATGAGTCAGACATTATCCAATGTTTCTTTCGCACATAAATTACGCACGCAAGAAGTCTGAAACATTCTGTAGCACTCTTCACTGCGCTTTTTCTAATGAAATCCGCGAATAAGAGGTCCATTGCATAATGGAAAATTGCAACAGAGCTTCACAATTCGCCCAACGACGATTTAAAAAAGATTCATTCGGTAAATGAAATCGTACAGTTGTTTGGAAAATAGCAATAATCTGTCATTTGTATTGTCAGGAAGGTCCTACTATGTACAAACAATGGGGTATTGTTTTTGTTGAATTCTTGCGGAAAAATGTGGACAAGGTCCGCTTAACTCGAGTTGCGATTCGAGAGAGGGAAAGCAATACTCAATCGATTGTTTTCTTGCCTCTGGCTCTTTTGTCCTCGGCTTTTGGACACGTTTTCTCATCGTCGGGATTGGAGCTGTCGCCCTTTGGCTTTTTCTTTTGCTCGTAGCTGAGGCTATTCTTGTCGAAATCCATTATCATAATGCCCAAATCGCCGCTGTATCGATTTTTCGCTACTTGGAGATACTTTTTTCCGCGTACCGTCGTTAATCTCTTGTCTTGGATGATGAGAATATTGTCGGCTTCCTGGCTCGCTTTGGCTCCTCCGAATATCGACGCGGTCGTTAGATCTTCTTCCTCTCGTTCCTTTCGCGGATGTATAACGAGGGTCACGTGACAGTTGTACTTTGTCGCAAATGTGCGAAACGCCGATACTATGACGTCCTGTCGCCAAAATCTGCGTTGCACAATGAGATGCTTTTATTTGACGCGATAAATCTTAACGATATCGTTGAAGAAAAATCTCGTCGCGCCCCGACGGCCCTGGTTGTTCTTTACCTGTCTACGTGCTTTGAATCCTCGGAGGTTCCCATCATAAATTGCACGTTGTCTATTATAACGTGAGCAATGTCGTGAACGTAAGTTGCGTGCTCGACCGCTTCCATGACGACTTTGACACTCTGCTGACCGTGAAAGGTCATAAAGTAAATCGGTAGTTTCTCAAAGTTGTCCGCGTAAGTGTCGAAATGCTGTATGTTCGCGTCCAGGCACACACCCGCCATTTGTTGCAGCATTGTTCTCGCGAGTCTCGCGTTTCTTATTTCGAAACTTCCCCAGAGCGTATTGACACCCTGCATCGCAAGATCGAGCGAGTACTCGCTCATGAACGTCGTTTTACCAGAGCCTAGAGAAACGGAGAAACAAATACGAGTCAAAAACGCGCTCGTGTTGATAGTTGAATGTTTGTTATACGAGCGGAAGGCAATTCATATACGATTGTTTAGCCGAATAATAAATCATAAAAGTTGAAACATCTGCTTTTTTTTCTGACACGGAAAATAGCCGAGTGCCGAGTGTGTGGGGTAAAGGTGAAAGGGTCGCAAAAGTTTGACAAGGCCACACATGATGGGAAAAAAAAATGAAAAATGAAGTCTGTTTTACCAGTCGGTCCGGTCAATACCGTGAACTCCCCTCTCCTGTGACCCTTCAAAATTCTATTGAGAGAAGGATACCTGGCCCACTTGACACCCTGAACTCTCTCGATATTTTGCAGATCGCTGAGGACGTCCTCCCGAAGACTGTGAAAGGTCGTGATACTCTTGTGCCATATGGGTTGTGCATTTTGTACGATGCTTTTGAGATCGTGACCCATCGTCGCAGCGATTTTTGGTCGCGGTTGTCCGTCGGTCGGACGTACGAAGTGACATCTCTTTTCGTTTAGCTTCTTGGCGAAGTTTCTCGCCGTGTCCCAGCTCGGCTCGTCATTGCCGAACCACAGTATCAACTTTTTGTAACTCTCCAGGCTTGGAAGTATCTGCTGCGGCATGTTTTGCAAGCCGTAAGGCAGACACACGACGATGGGCGCAGCCTTTTTCGATATCAGGGCCAGCAGATCCCGAATGGAAGGCACAAGAACCGCTGGACCATCGCTCTTGGCGTTTCTCTGCCTGTAGACCAACAGGCCACTCGTATTCACGCTGGGTCTCGTTTTCTCCTCGGTACTCGTGCCATACTTCAGACTTTTGTAACCAACCGTATTATTGCCCAGTGCCGTTAACGGAAAGTGCAACTCCTCGGATGTCCTCTCATACAGACAATTCAGATGGGACATCGCGTCTTGAGTAACCTCCTGTCCAACAGAATCAAACGTCGATATTCTTTCTTCGAAACAGATTTTTCGCTCGGCGCTCCTAGATCAAAATAATCCTATTTCGTGCAGTTGGACGTTTCTTTGCATTCGGCTATACAGACCGGCAGTGAGAATCTCTGAAGAATACTCTTGTAGACATCCTCCGACAAGTTTGCAACGATCTCGCTCCTCTCTCGAAGGATGTCCCATCGATCCGTAAAGTCTTCCTCCGTTTGCAAATTTGCCTGAAGCATTTTGAGCTCTTCCAACAGCCTCTTGCACTTGTTTGGCGCCAAGAATTTTTCCAGGGTACTCCAGGGTCCGACGTTGCGACAATTCTGGCACACGAAGTAACCTGAAAAAAATTTTATTCGAAAATAATCGTTTAAGTTCGCAATAAATTTAATCTTTACGTTGCTTTGTAGCCTTTTACTGCCTGGAAAAGTTGCTATTTCAGTTACTAAATGGAATATTCAAAAAATTTGAGGATCCAATATTTTTTAAATGCTTTCTTTTGGTAGCCGCTTCTGATTTCTTTTCTCGTAAATCTCTATGTATCTTTCCATCGCACAATTTGTAAGATGTTTTGATTTTGTTTTATATTCTGAGGAAAAAAAAGCAAAGATTTACCCACCGGTCGTTTTGTTGATGTAAAGCTTGGAATCTTTGCGCTGTTCGGTCGCGCATAGCGGACAGTCGGTGAGAATACAGGCGTGGCCATCCTGATAACCGACGTTCAATTGTTTCAGTGTTTTCTTAATCTGTATCAATGAGCTTGTCGTTAAATTGTCGACAGAGTCGTGAAATCGTCGCAAAAATGAATCGTGAACTTTGCAATTCTTCGTTCGCCGGACGAAACTTTTTACCATTAGTCTCGTAAACATTATACATCTATTCTCAACGTGGATAACATACTTCTTTAGAGCACCTTTGTTCAACAATTCTTGCGTCGCGCGCGTGACGTGTCTTTTGTTTCTACGGATATTCCCGCGCCCCGGCCGGCTAAATGATAACCTCAAAATTGTCCTTTTTCGAATGCTTTAATTTCAATGTATTTTCGAGACATCAGCGCGGTCGTAAAATTACGATGAAAAGCGATGATGCTGACAAAAGGGCGAAAGTTCGTAAATTCTCATGACACCAAGCCTCGCTTCGCCAATTTAACAATTGAAAGTAAACATTAGAAGCGTCCCGCGTGCTTGCTGGGAAAACGTGGGAATAAAAGTTTACTCGAAAGAGTGGGGGTGAGAGCCATTACGATCGGTGGTCTGGGAGCATGCGTCAAAATTCTTCGACGATACACGGCGAAGTTTCTTTGATCTCTTCTTGGTAGGTTACGTTCCCTGGTATTTCTCCTGCCTCGTACTCACCACTATATTGCGAATTTGATTGCTCTGCCGGGATTATTATCGCCCAAATTGATCGTGAGTTCATTCGAGCTACAATCAACTCTCTCTCTCCCCCGAAATATCACTTTTCATACCGAACCTCAAAATAAATTTTACGATCTACGTACGCCAGTAATATTTTTCCCAAGGCTGTGTAACTTTTCGATCGGGAATCTTTTTCAACGAGGTTTCACTACGTTCGCCAATTACCAATGGATAATTCTCGATTATTCTGCTGCTTTATTTCGCCCGACAATGTTGATCGTTACGTAACAGCGATCAAAGATTAAACAATGCACACAGGAGTACAGTCGCATTGAAAACTCTCACATCACGTGAATTTCAACTTGTCGCTTTTTGTTTCTCTTTGCAGATTGATGGGTAAGCCTACAGGCGGGGTCTCGGCGTTTCTGAAACGTTACGCGATATCTGTGATATTCCCCGTGATTGCTGTTTCCAGTATATACGCGGATCTTCGTCACACTCGTCTCTGGAAAGAGAAATTGACACAAGAGGCCCAACAAAGCATCCCGGCTGAAACATGAAAATCGATCAGTGGCTGTTTTATCGGCAGCTCCCTTGGCTGGGGCTCCCCATTTTCGGCGCTTACGTCGGATGGGTGTTAACGTGCTGGGAAAATGAGAGAATGACCAAGTTCAGGGACAAGTCCGCTTTGTTCGGACGAGAGCGGGCTCCGGGAGAGAAACCGTCGTGGCCCTGAGCTAGGTGCAAATTTGCAACGATATGTTAAGAACGTAGAGCTATGTATTTGTTGCTGAAATGAGAGTGGCGGGGAGTCAAACTGGCAAGAATAAACAAAAATCAGAGGAACAAACACGGCGATGAGTTTAGCGGTGCTTTATTTGTCCAAGTCAATAAAATGTCATCGTCAAGTCCGAATGCACGACTTTGCATTAGAAATAAAATATTCAAATAGTTACAACAAAGTATCCCAATATTTGTTTATAGATTCAGGCCCAGCGGACGGTAAACCAATTGGTCTCTCGAGCTGACGTTCATTTTTCGAACGAGACAGATTCTTTATTTCACATAGAATTACATGTGCAACTTGGGAAAAAGTAATATACAGAGAAAAGGGGTTAGCGAATCGGAGTGTCGAAATGTTAGCGCAAGTCTAACTTCAAAGACGTCGCACGTCGTCTCCCCCTGAGGCTTGATTTGCGCAGAAACCGGTCCGACGGACGTATTCTGTTCACGTGATGCGTCAACACGGCGAAAATCACTCAGCGAAAGATTCCAAACTTCTTAGTCCTTGAGTCTTTCTTCTTGGCGGTTTTTTTCAATTTTTCACATCCGCTATCTGCACCCTGCGAGTTTTCTTTATTTTCCAAACGTTGACCCGACATTCTCATGGTTGCCATATTGTAAGCGTGTCGTTTCTTTCGCAGCCACTCGTTGGACTCCTCGTTCCACGAAATGGGTCTGTCCCTGGCGTATCTTGTGGGCCCATCCGCGGACTTGATCACATCCATGCCTCTGTCTAGACTCGAATAAGAATTCCTTGCGTCGTCCGACGCTATGGAGCAGACGACGCGTTCATCGATGAGGCCGTAATCTTGATACTTGATCCTGTCATCCTGAGCAACGACGATGTTATCGCCTGTACGTATCAATATTTTGTCGTCCGAAGTGACGCGTTGGAAGCCCGGATGCAGTGGATACTTGAGGGCGTTGGACTCTTTGGGAGGATCGTGACTATCGCATCTGGCTCGACGCTCGCTCGAGGATCTCACGAAGGCCTGGGGTTTCTTGAAAAGCGCCGGATCGAATTTTCTCGACGTCACGACGAACGAAGAGTCGCCAATGTCCGCTGAGAGGGTCGAGTCGAGATCGTCGTAAGAGATCCTCGGACGAATCTTCGGCTTGGACATTCTCAGACTGCTGTAAGCGCTCGAGATCGGGAAGGAACTTCCGATTGTTTGAACGTTGGGTTTCACGGTTGGCTCTTTCTGCTGACCAAGAGAATTTCCGCTACTCGCCGTCGACAGTGAACTTGTCGAATTTGGAGGATTCTTCAGATTTCCTCCCTCGCACTTTTCCGTCTCGGCTTCGTAGTTGAGAAGTCGGTTGTTTTGTTGCGCGCAACTCGTTTTCGCGGACGACAACGACGTCAATTTATCGGAGTTTCTCGTAGGCTGAGACGGAAATCTTTGCATATCCTTGGACGATTGTGTCCTCGCCTCGAAACTCGCCGAATCGATGCTTTGCGAGGATTGGCAAAGTTTCACATGTAATTCCGCTTGTTTCAATTTCTCCCGTACGAGCCTCTCGAGGATTCGCAGCTCGCGTTCTTTCTTGAAGAGCAAACGTTCGCGTTCCTGCAGAAGGGTCTCCCTCACGCTCAGGCTTGACTCGCGCTCGCGCAGACCCGCCAACCTTCTCAGCCAATTGCCCTGGAATATTTCCTCGCTCACTTCCTCGGGCCTCTGGGTCAAGGCTGTGCATCCGTTTTTGTAACCGTGGAAGCAAAACTCTTCGAGGCTACCGTCAGTTTCGCCTCGCTCGTCGATCGACACCAGGCTACTCGTTCTGATCGGTATCTTCGGTGGCAACGCTAATGCGATGTCCTCGTACTTCTTGCTGCTAGGGAGCTTTGGAAACGTTGATCTTAGGGCGTAAGGCTCGTCGTATATCGGCTCCTCGCTCTCGCTATTATCCCGCGGGAATTTTGCCTCCAGTGGCGGACTGGGCGGACTCGGCATCGGGCAAGTCGCCAATTTAAACCGTCCGATGTCCAATTCAGCGGACTTGACCGGTGAACTAAACTTCAATTTTATGTTTGCAATTTTCACGTCGTCTATCTCGTTCGTCGTGGATAATTCATCCGCGTTTATTGTTTTGGGTATTATAAAAGCCTCCGCTCTGTATTTCCGTCTCATTCTGTCTCTCGTTAACGGACAATTCACCTTCCAATTTTTAACAACTAAAATACCTTGGTCCGTGACTCTCTGGAATGTTGATTTCGTAGACTGAGCAAATTCTTTAGGGTTTCGAGTAAAAATGTCACAGAGCCCGTTTCATGGACGGAGAGTCGAAATAACGTTTTGTACGGCACACTGCCACATTTTTGTTCACATCCGCACTTTGTTGCACACCGCATCAGTGTGTCAATTTTCACTGTTTTGTTTCCTTGAATCGAATTCTCTCTACTCCATCGAAAGCTGATTGGTTTTTTTTTCTTTCATAAATCTGACACATGTACCTTCGGAGCAGACTAATACAGACGTCGATTTTTTTCACGGTAGCCCGAAGTTTCTCTTTAGCGTAACTTAATTTTTTTGATAGTACTATCTATCCTGGCAGGATCATAATTACGCTGACTAAGTGAAACAATCGCGCGCGTCGTCACGCGACGCTTTAAACCGTCAGAAGGGGCATTCGTAAGCCGTGCGGAGATTTCCCACAGAGCGAAGGGACACAAATATATATATATATATATGTGTGTGCGTGTGCGTGCGTGCATATGTATATTTTGTCGGAAACAGGTTGGGGATTGGAAGGGGCAGGTATTTTCATACCTGAAGAGGGCTCGACCAGGCCCGACTGTAGCTCAATTCGGGCCCGTTTCAGGTCTCCCCTACATCCTATTCAGACACTCCGAGAATAGCAGTAAGGCATCAATGAAAAAAATTTACGAATTTTTGAGCTCATCTTAAGCTTTTCTAATTATCGTTACATGCACTAATTTACTTTATCATCGATTTCTACAAATTGTAAACATTTCCTGGCCTGTTTTTACGACCCCCTTTACACTTATCCTGCCCGTTTGAAATTCCTGAGAGATATTTCCCCAGAGTATTGCCCACAGTCACGTCTTTCCCAATGCGCCACTGTCACCCATCCAAGTATTGGTCCAGCCAAGTCTACTGTAGATACTATATATCTTCCATTAGACAAAAATAATAAAAAAATGTCTTTGCTGTTCGGATGATACTCAATAATGCACTATAAACGATTTCATTTATTTTCTTAGAAAGATGCCGTTCTTCTGCTCAAACACGTATGTTTCCGCGATTGAGTAGCGCAGTCTGATTATTTGAGAGTTTTACTAAGCATTCTTGACCGAGCCTTTCACAATCTTGACATCGTCGATCGGTCGATCGTTCTTGTCCGTTTCCACAAGCCCGATCCTCTTCACTATTGTCATGCCGCTGTGGATTCTGCCTGTTGGGACAAATCGATCTGGTTTGTCAAATCGTTCGAGTCTCCAATGGAGAAATAGGCTGCCAGGTTCTCACCGAATATCGTATGTTTTCCATCCAGCCACTGGGTAGGACCCAGAGTAACGAAGAACTGGGAGCCATTGGTGCCCGGTCCTGAATTCGCCATCGACAAAATTCCAGCACCTGAAAAACAACGTGCCCCAGTAGCCAAGGAACCAACGTTGGTGAAACAAAAGTGAGCAATAGGACGAGACTCGGACGAATCGCCTTTGTTGAAGGGAAACACGAAACACCGAGGTGGGATATTCATAATTTTGTTTTTTACCGGAATGTTTCAAGTCATCGTGGATCTCGTCGTCGAAGCACTCCCCATAGATCGATACTCCGCCTTTCCCGGTGGCTGTAGGATCTCCGCCTGTGTACAACAGTTTTTGAGAATTGGTCGAAAAAATAACGTTACAGTTATGTACGACATACGAAATTCCTATGCATGGACTCACCTTGAATCATGAAATCGCGTATGATCCTGTGAAATTTCGTACCGTTGTAGTAGCCTCTGCGCACGAGTTCGGCAAAGTTTCTACACGTAATGGGTGCGTGTTTCCAATAAAGTTCCACCGTGATTTCACCCATTCTGTCGCAGTTGAAAGCATTTTACGGGCAAATTTCAGACACCGGAGAGTAGACGAAAATGATGCAATTTTTTTTGTTTTGCGTAACAATTGGAAAATGGGAAATTGAAATCTTTCGACTCACGACGTATCCAGGGAAACGAAAGGCGGTTGCCAATGTTTGTCGGGTATTCCTGAACCGTTTTCTATAGCCATTTCACGATGCAAGGGTCTTCAACACTAACGTTGAAGAATCGTTGACATTTGCCGGATTAACCTCACTCGAGTTTCGAGTACGATTTTGGAGGTTAGGTAACGCTCTCGCGTCGTAGCGAGCTTAAAATACGAGTTTTCAAGGAATTACTGTCGACGACAAATAAAATAAACTTTTATTGGTATTTCATATTGTACATTACGCGATATTTAGTTGAATGAAGCTATCGTTGCCGCCGTAAATCGCCGTGTTTTTAACAAAGTATATATCGCATATTCGATATCGATAAGCAAGAGCTCTGTAACAACGTTCGATTGGTAAGCTATGAACACTATTTTACCAACTGTATGAGAATATGATACATGCTATTGTATCGTCGCGCGGAAGTCGAGGCAACAAGTACCCAAGTTCAGGGGCAAGGAGACTATAGGGAAGGAGTCCAATCTTCGTATGGTGAATGGGTATAAGAAACGTCCGTAAATTTGATTCACGAGCGTGGTGTTAAATATGGCCTGTAGGCGTCGTCGATATCTTTAGCGTGTCAAAAATATAGTAATACAGCCAGTGCGCAGGGCCGGGAGGCTAGAGTGGGAGGAGTCCGATCTCTTAGGCTGGGAATAGACGACCGATTTTTTCTTTCCGACAATCCGATCCGACTATCGGAAGGCATTCGTGCCATACATTTGAATGAGCATGCAATACACATCCGATCCGATAGTCGGATCCAAGTTCCGACTATCGGATCAACGCGTCAACTTGAATTTTGATTCCCCTTCAAAATGATACCTGTTTTATTAATTTTGATACAACCCTCTTAAGCGTGGGGTGAAAAACGGCAAATGGAGGGATGGTTTACCCCTTAATTATATTTCTAATCAACACTCTTGTAGTGGATTTTTCATCGCTTAATTTTAGAGGAATTTTCGATTTTGTTTCATTCAGATCGGTGGACTGCTTGTGGGAGAAACTTTGAGGGGTGGTTTCGTCCCCTAACGCCGTTTTTCTGCCGATACAAAAAAAAACATGTTTAATAGTTTGCAATGCTTTACCACATATATGAGTTTCAACGAAATCGAAAGCGGATACTTCAATGATGTTTCTCGTCAGAGGGGTAGTTACCCCTTAAGACGAATGTAACAATTTTAAAATATGATAAAACATTGAATTGTGGCTTATAGAAATATTTAAAATCAGCGGATATACTTTAAACACAGAAAAAACGACCATGATAAATAAATTTATGTTAGGGGTGGTTTACCCCCTTAAATTTGCTATGCCACCAAAACGCAAAAACCCGTCAACTTTAATTTTAATTGCCCTTCAAAATGATACCTGTTTTATTAATTTGCATACAACCCTCTTAAGTGTGGGGTGAAAAAAGGCAAATTGAGGGGTGGTTTACCCCCTAATTTAATTTTTTCTCAACATTTTCATAGTGGATTTTTCATCGCTTTTCATTAGAAGAATTTTCGTTTTTGTTTCATTCAGATCGGTGGATTGCTTCTGGGTGAAACTGCAAAATCACCCCTCGACACGCCTTTTTTTGAGGGGCGGTTTCCCCCCTTAAATCCGTTTTTCCGCCGATAAAAAAAATACGTGTCTCAAAGTTTTCGATGCTCTATCACATATATGAGTTTCAACAAAATCGGAGGCGGACACCTGAGGGATGTTCCTTGTCAGTGTCATGAAAAATGTTCGAAGGAAGTACGGAGTAATAAACGTTTCATTACATTATAGATTCGGACGAAGATGGATACAGTCATACCGTTGAACGGCGAGGTGACGTTCACAAAGGACATCCGTCGTCATCTAGAGATTTTGCAAAATGTCCAAATCTGCAGCACAACGGGCATTGAAAGCGAAAGGTAAATACTTTTCGCCTTCAGTGTTTAAATTAATACTTGGTTCCATCTTTCTATGGGTTTATCTTCTGCTTCTTTACAGTCGTGATCCTCATTACATGGGTATTCTGGATCCCGATGAAGCCTTTTTTTTGGCTAAGTCGTTCAACGCGAATAACAATGAAGTGCGTAACAAAACGAAGAGGCTTCGGAAAAAACGCGAAGCTGTGAGCGTTTTGCACTTCTTGGCGTTGGAAAAGACGACAAAGGTTCGGCTTTTCGCTCATATTGAATATTGAAATAGGAAATAATGTTGAATATCTCCATGTTTCATGCTTCCTTAACAAGCTTGTATTTTTTTAAACAATTGGCCATGTAATATTGCTTTCAATTTTTCTGTTCATGCAGAATACCGGCGGTTGCAAGCGGAAAGCCACTGGAGAATCAGCATCCATCTAGCTTCGAGTTCAAAGTAAGATTGTGTCGTTTAATTAGTAAAATTATTTTTTAAATATGTCTTTTTAGTTTATATTTTATGTTAATGATACAATGTTTTGATTGTCATGTTTAACTCATTCTAGAATTTTGTCCCAAAAAATAGGTTAGCTTAAGGCCTTAGGCCACAGTAACGGGTATAAAATCATGTGCGAATTCAACAATTTTGTTTTCGTATGAAAAAGTGATTCACTCATGAAATTAATTACACATCTATTTCGTATGAATATCAAGCTGTTAGAAAATATATATTTTTTTTTTCGATGTACAAAATGGCCGACTACTAATATTTTCTTCTGTTATGATTTTTTAGGTGCTCCGCATCGTGACATTTAGCATCCACAATTTTTTACCTAGAACAGAAAACAAAAATTCTCCTCAATCTACATTAGAATACCTAGAGAAGTACATACGGAGTTTAAAAAATATTGTTTCATTCAAAAGTTGTAGGTATTTGAACTTAAGAAATGAATTTTCAGTGAAATATTTCCTTATAACAGCTCATAAACTGCTCATAAAATGAAAAGTTTTCGATTAATCAGAAATTCCGTACGTACTTCTCTGCGAAATGCAATTAGGAACATAACTTTTAAATTTGAAGTAAATCGAGTGAAAATTGCTGTCACGCCAATTGGAAAAAAGCTGTTTCGAGAAGTTTCGAGTAGTCGGCCATTTTGTACATCGAAAAAAAATATATGTATATTTTTTTTCTAACAGCTTGATATTCATACTAAATAGATGTGTAATTAATTTCATGAGTGAATCACTTTTTCATATGAAAAAAAATGTTAAATTCGCACATGATTTTATACCCGTTATTGTGGCCTGAGGGGTCATTCATAAAACACGTGACGCAAATTTTATCAATATTCGACCCCCTCCCCCCCCCCCTCTGTGACCATCCGTGACGGGTACAGGTGCCCCCCCCCCGGCCGCTCCTGAAAATTACGTGACATAGAGCCCGCCCCCCTTCTGCTCTCGGTTTTTTTTTCAACAAAAAGAAGCAAGTAAAATACTGCAACCATTTTAATATGCTATTTCAGAACGAATAATTTATATTATTTACTTTAGGTAAATATATATGTAATATATAAAAACGTACAATTTATACGTGGGGTCGTCCATTAAGGCCTTAGGCCACTCTAGAGGCCGAAAAAATAGGCTTTTTGGGGATTTTTTTCAGAAAAACTACAAAATAAATCGAGATTACAAAAAAGGGTGTTTATCATACATATCAGTGACTGTATACAATAATGTTTTTGAAGCGATTAATTTCAAAATGGCGGCTGTGAAGCGTTTATCTTAAAACTGCATTTTTTAAGTTGGCCGGAAACATAACTCAGACAATATTTATTTATGGAAGTACGTAGGATTTTTTTTAAATTGCATAATTCCTTTTTTATTAAAAATTATCTGACGATTTTTTGGGCAAATTTTTGGAAAGTGAAAAATTTCGTCAGATAATTGTTAATAACAAATTAACTATGCAATATAAAAAAAAATCCTACGTACCTCCATAAACAATGTATTTATCCAATGTATTTATCAAAAATTTTCCGACAAAAGATAAAAATGTTTTTATTTTCGGTAACGGATGAAAATATGGCAAAATTCGAGGGTTATTTATATGAACAAAAATGTAGAGAATATCAATCCCTACATTTCGTACATTCAAACGGCACCGGTAAAATCAACGGTTTTTGAGTAATCACGAAAACAAAACTTTCAGAGTATTTCATCATTCGTTATGGGGGGAGGTACTTTTGAAGTTAAGAGATGATTTTATACCCAATCGACGCGTATTTTGGAGAGCTACAACTTTTTTATTTGAACGGAGTTCGAAACAAATTTCTCGAACAGTTATTCTCAAAATACTGATTTTTGGTACATTCCCCAACTTTTAGAAATCGAAATAAAGAAGTACGAGTTTGGCGCTGTGGACCAAAATGTAGCGGAAGGTTCAGGCTACAAATCGTTTCAAGGCGGTGAATTCATACGGTCAATAGTTTTCCCAGAATTTCATTTTGAATTTTTAACCCCCGAGAGGCGTTGGAAAAAGCAAAATTCAAGGGTGGTCCATACAAACGAAAATATAAAGAAGATTATTTTCTATGTTTCATACATTTCAAACATACTCGAAAATTCAATTGTTTTTTAGTTATACAATAAACGAAATTTTTAAAATATTTCACCAATTTTTTTAGGGGTGAAGATACTATCGGACAGCGATGATCAAATACTCGATCGAGGCGTCTTTTCAAGGGCTACAAGATTTCCATTTAAACAAAAATTGTACGAATTTTACCGAAAGAGTTATTGAATTAAAACTGATCTTTCAAAATTTCAGCCCACTTTTTCACCCCCAAAATGAGCTTCCCTGACTTTGACGCTGTGGACAAAAATAAAGCCCGGATTTTTCGCAACATTTTGTCTCACAGCGCCGACCTCGTAGGGGTTGTAGTTTGGCATTGTTCAACTCTCATCCCCCTTCATCCCCTAAAAAAAACTCTACACCCCGATTTTTGGGCAAACTTGGATTTAGCACCCGCGGCACCTACAGAATCATCTGTTAAAAAATAGCCTTCTTTTATTTTTTTCCGATTACGGGGTTTTTCGGCGACAGCACGACTGTACTATTATTTCGTTTTTCATAATACGATACCGCACTCTCTGACACTTCTGTCTGACATTTCTTATTAAAAAAAATACACGTGTTGTTGGGCGGGGGGGGGGTGTAGCCAAGAACCTCACCACATATTTCCATGGGCGAGGGGGGGCTCTAAAAGTGGCCTAAAAACCTCACGTGATTAATGGACGACCCCCGTAGTAAGAAATATATTCTTTATGTTACGTAACATCAATAATAAATAATTTGATAATCTTTTATCACGATGCACCTAGAATGCAATGTGTTCCCGAGGATGCTTCGAGTGAGTCTCAATCGATATCAGAGAAGTTGCGACTTTCTCGTAGTCGGAACTTTGGGTGGGCAATACAGAAAATTTTCAGCGTCTCAGTATCACCCTTTTCCAGATTTAATATGCTCATAGCGTCTCGTGACTTTTGCTCGACCCCCCTCCCCTGTGACAAAGTGTGACGATCTGCCTACCCCCCCCCCCCCGCCCCTTACTGCGTCACGTGTTTTATGAATGGCCCCTAAGGCCTCAACGAAGATGTCTGGCGCTTCAGATCCTCGGGGTTCTGAAAACAACGCTGTTCTTCGCAACACTTTGCATCAGGGATAGTATTTGCACATTACTTTTTTATTATCTGTATACATATCTGTGATATTTGTGAGATGTTTAAACACATTCGTTTTACTTTCAGCATGCGAGGCCAACCCAAACAAACACAGCCTGTGCATGGTCAATTTGACCGTGGAGGCCGGAAACTGCATACAACGAAAGAAGAAATATGGACATTCTTTGAATGTTCTTAAAATGTTTTCATTTCATTTTTTCTTGCTGAATAGAAAGGTTCCACCATCAATCATTTTTTCGCACGACGATTTATTTTTGTTGACGTAATTTTATTAAAGACAAGCAAATTAATTATTACATTGAAAAATATATTTTTGCAATAACAAGTGTTGATTGTCGAAATTTTATTTCAGACGCACAATATTTCATGGATGATTTCGTCTAATTACTTTAATGTAATAATTGGTATGACAATTTTTACAAAGTTCTTAAATTTTTGTTTAATTACGAAAAATGTATTATGACTTTGTAAATAATTCTTATAATGCATTTTTGGATAGTTACAAAAAACATCAACCATCAATAAACACATTGACGTTGACAACTTTTAGGAATTATTACTATTTTTATTTGCGTTATTGTGATTCTTATAACAGATGTAATCAATAATCAAACTAATTTACCAATAAAAGGTATAACAAAATAATTTCGAATAAAAATAAATAATTTCAGTTATAAAAAAACTTAACAAGGAGAGAATCGAAAGTAGTACCTCGTGCGGTGCCGTACAATTTTTTGATGTTGTGCGTAAAATTCAACTTCACAAACAAACGCATCTCAGTGATAGTTAGATTGTAGACTTTGGACTGTTGTTATCAGCATCTTAAAGTCTTAATATTATTTTAATAAATGTAAAATGATAGCTCATGGTAGCAGTGAGTCTCGTGATACTGCGGATGATGCTCGCTACTGCGGAGCGAATTTCTGTGTTGATACTGGCACTGCGGGTCATGCCATAGCTTTTGCAAAGGATATTTCCGATGTGACTTTCGGGTGTATCGCTTCAATTCTGTCGATGAGTTGTCGTTGTCTAATATCTGTCACTTTATGAGCGTTTGTATATGAACTTGTAGTACAGTCATTACTTATAATTCACTGGGTGATCTAGGTTATTGCAATATGCAAAGCGAGAAGATGCGCGAGTCTTGTGATGCTGGGGATGATGCTCGCTACTGCCTAGCGAACCTCTGTCTTGCTGCTGTCACTGCGGGTAGTGATATAGCTTGTGCAAAGGAAATTTCCGATGTGACTTTCGGATGTATCACTTCAATTCTTTCTATGAGTGTCGTTGTCTCATGTCTCTCACTTTATGAGCGTTTGTATATGACCTTGTAGTAGAGGCATATCACTTATAGTTCACTGGGTGTTCTAGGTTATTGCAATTTGCAGAGCGGAGGAGCTATTTATCCGACGAGTTATTTGAAGTGCATTTTCCGTTTTCGTGTGAAGCACTACACTTGACGCAGTGGTATGTGAGGTTGCAATTTACACTTGGATGTTCCAGGTGCTGACATTTTCTACGTACTTTACACACTATAATCTCGGCCACCTAACCACATTTGAATGGAATTTATATTTACGTCAGATATAAATTATTATGGCATTTTTAGGTGTTTTTTTTTTTCATAATTAGGTGGGTAATTGCACTACGACTTAAATGTAAAAACATCTTAAGGCAACTACTACAGCTACACGAAATTTACTTATAAAATAAATTAAGGTTAAGAAAATTAAAATTTTCAGCTCATGTGACAGCTTATAACAACACAGACAGCTGATACAATGCATTCGCAAAACATACATGTATATAGAGTACACAATGACTAACGTTCCGAGCGCCGCTTATGCGGAACTCATTTGTTGCACTTTTACGGGCGCGCCAGAATGCGGAGATTGGACTCCTTCCTTGTTCCTAGTCTTCTTGTTCAGGGGGCTCTTTCCGGCAATGTCGCTTGCGGCTGCATAATCTGTATATTTTGACGTTTAACCTCTAACACCAGATCTCGTATGATTCTTTTTTATCTCTGTGCAAAAAAATCACAAGTTTCTCGCAGCCGCATGACGTTCCATTGTCGTTAACGCGTTATTGGGAGTCCACAAAAGTGGCAGCGAGAAAAATATGTTGTTACCCAGGGATATTGGAAAGACCGATTATATCAGCTTGAGTATCAACGAGGGCGGCTCGTTTACTCGTGGTCATTCCAAAAGCCTGTGGCGGGTAAGTACGAAGATTTTTTATGCAACTTTTTATAATTACCAAATTCACCGGGAAATATCTTTAATATTTGCACTTCGTAGAAACTTATCGTGTGCTGTCGCTTGGTAGCAATTTATCGTGTCTGTTTGTTCACACGCAGAAATGGAACCAACTGTCAAGATTCCAGCGAAACGTCTGCTACTTCATTTTCATGACGCTCCTCCTGGTCACGTTTTATCTCTTGCCAGGACAGACCAAGAATTCCGTACAGGAGAGCGAAGCGGAGTACGAGATTGGCAAGATTACGTCAGCTGCGCCCAAAGCGGCCAAACAGCTGGACGAGCTTGCAGTGGCGAACGACGAGCAGGGTATGGTCGGTGCGGCAGGCGGAGAAGTCATAGAAGAGCCGGAATTCCAACCGGATGCGAATCATCTCGAAGCTAATCGAGCAGACGACGAACAGATCGGCGAACCGCATCAGCCTAAAATAGGCATGCACAAATTTGCCGGTAAATCAAACGTTTTGTCTACCTCCGTCGCATCGGACTTTGCAGACGGAATGGTTGATGAAACGAGCTTGTTCGCAGGACCGCAAAATCCTAGACAAGAGGCTGTGGTAAAAGCGTTCAAGCATTCGTGGGATGGATACAAGAAGTACGCATGGGGCCACGACAATGTCAAACCCATATCGAAAAGCTTTTACGAATGGTTCGGCCTCGGATTGACCATCGTAGATTCTCTCGACACCATGTATATCATGGGCTTGAACAAAGGTGTGTATTCCGCAGTGTTTTTAATGCACGGCTCAATCTCGATTGAGAAATTCTTTAACGCGTTACACCTACCTCGCAGCTGGAAAAAGGAGGAACATTTGTGATTTTTTTCTGGAAAAACGTAATAAATAAAAGAAATCGAACGTATTTGGCTTTTTCAAGAAATGATCTAGTGCTCGGACAAAGGTCTTAATGAAACATTGAATTTAAAAAAAATCGTTGCATTCCAAAGTGAAAGTATGTATCAACTTTCGGTGAAAAAAAGAAATATTTTCGATGACAAAAAAACTATGTATAGAAAAAAAGAAATTCCTTTCTTCAAGCATTCCTGCTTTTTGATATGTCAAAGAAGCTGGTAAAATTTAAAATTCATCGGTGCAGTGATTTGTGAGACATTGTGGTCACCGATTTTGAAAAAGTCATTTTGAGAAAAACGCGTTTAAAGTTCGTCGGTTCGCGGAAACTACCTTTAAACGCCCACAACGCCGTCAATTTTGAACGGATCGATTTGAAATTTTCAGAGAATATTTTACAAATGTTATATTTGGAGAATCGATATTTGCAAAAATTTCAACTAGGTGTAAGCGCTTAAGGTATTTCACTGGTGGAGGGCCGTACTTTGTGAGGGCATAAAAACAAGGCCCATTTGATTCATTGGTGAATTACAGTAGCGCTTAATAAAAATGTCATAATTAATTATTATACCCAACGATAAAATGGAATAAAACATTTTGCGCGATCTTAATCGATTTTGATTTTTGCATTTACTCTGAAAAGTCGCGCGGCTACGAAAATTCTTCTGGTAGCCACATTTTTCTAAGTTTTATCATTCATATTTTCATTGAACATTCGCTGACCCCCTGTTTTTATTGTCATTACACAATCTTTCGAATTTTCCACACGCATGGTGCAGTTTATATCACGCATATAGAATTATTAAGTGTATAAACTATTGGATATAAATGTGGCGAGTGTATCATCTCCAAAAAGTGCCTCATAAATGAGACGATTTTTGGAGTCGTATTTTTTCGTTAACAGTTTGGTAACTTGGCTCGAAATTTCATCGATATATTTCATCATTGATTAATAACAAAAATCAGTAAATTGTTAAATATTCGGGTTCGTGAAAGGAACACCTTGAGGGAGGTTGAGGGTCCTACGTAAATGCTGGCATGCCGATAAAAATTGGATGCATTATTGCTCCGTTTGTTCTAAGCATGATGGCAAAATTTAATAACATAACTTGAACCAACAAGCGCGATATATCGACAATGTTACAACGCTGCGTTTGTTCCAGAATTCGCGGAGGCGCGAACTTGGGTCGAGGATACTTTAGTATTTAGTAACAATAGGGATGTCAATTTGTTCGAGGTTACCATTAGAGTACTCGGAGGTCTCTTGGCGGCATATCATCTGTCCGGAGACAAGATGTTTCTTGACAAAGCTGTAAGTATACGCGCGTACGAAAATAAGAATGCCCGAGGAATGGGCGCGCCTCGCTTCTCCAATTCCAAAAGCTCCTTCCTATGTCCTTGGCGCAAGCTCGTCACTTTGCGATGGGCGCTTCTTCAGAAATCTCCCAGGCTGTCACGCATCCCAGTATCGGCGCAGGCCAACACTGCTTGTAATAGAAAATTCTTTTTGTCTCTAAGACAATTGCATTGCTATATATTTTTTCTCTAGTTGGATTTGGGAGATCGTTCGTTGCCGGCGTTCTCAACGAGATCAGGGGTTCCGCTATCCGACGTTAATCTGGGCACGAGAAGTGCCCACAGTCCAAAGTGGGGTCCCGATAGCAGTACGAGCGAAGTTACGTCTTTGCAGTTGGAATTCCGAGATCTGAGTCGTAGTTCGGGTCATCCGAGGTTCGAGGTAATAATAATATTACTAATAACGATTATAATAGTTATAATAACAATCGTCGTAACGTTTTGCAGTTGAAGGAAACAAATGTAGAGCGTGGACTTGAAAAATTCCGATCCAAAATCAGTATAGCGTAGTTGGAATCCGATAAAAAATGATTATTTTTTAAAACATTTGCACTGTCTTTCAGATGATTGAAAATTAGATGACAACAAATTTAGATGACAGTAAAGAAGAAGAACTTAAAAAACAAAGATTTCATAATATCGCAACTTTGCAAACTTGAACTTCGTAAAATAACGTTGTTTTTCAATTTTTTTGTTATTCGAAAATCGTTGGGACGCTTTTCGATGTTGCGGTATTTGTGTTTCGTAGGCTGCAGTTGCCAAGGTCTCCGAGCACGTGCACAATCTCAAGAAGCACGACGGCTTAGTTCCGATATTCATAAATCCGAATACCGGACAGTTCAGGGAGTACTCGACGATAACCCTCGGCGCACGTGGCGATAGTTACTACGAGTATTTGCTCAAGCAATGGCTCCAGACTGGCAAGACAATCGACTAGTAAGTTACATTAAAAAAACCTAATCACTCACCGCTACCGTTTCGTTTCGATTTTCAACGGAGATCTCGTTCTTTATCCGTCAAGCTTACGGGACGACTACACGACGGCGATAACCGGCACGCAGAAGCATCTCGTTAAGCGAACTACCAAGAATAAGTATCTCTTCGTCGCGGAACTGGTCGGAGCTACGAGAGACATGAAGCCAAAAATGGTCGGTGGCATCTTGCTTTTGTAAAGAATTTCCAATGTGCCTTTTCGTATTGGTTTTGCGAGCCTTCATTATCCCCTTTCCACTCTTCGTAGTAGCTGAGAGTAGAATTATTCTTTTTTCACAGGACCATTTGACTTGCTACCTCGGTGGCACACTCGCTCTCGGCGCTCATCATGGGCTCGGGCCCGACCACATGGAATTCGCCAAAGAACTCGTTCGAACCTGCTATCAAACGTACGCGATACAACCGACCTTTCTCGCTCCGGAAATTACATATTTCAACGTGATCCAGGTAAGGAGAATATCACGACGAAAAGAACGTGGCGAGATATCGAAATACGGAAACTCACAGTACCGGGGAAAACGACGTTAAAGTTTGCATCGTTGGAACACAAAGATTTTTTTTTGCTTTGCCAGAATATTTTTTTAACGGGGTATCCCTCTGGTATCCTCTGGAAGCCGAATTTGAAGGGTGAGATTGATGATTTTTTTTTCTAGCAACGCATTGGTTGGAATACGTTATTTTTTCCCCGGCATGTTGTACACATCTTTGTGGTTACAATGTAATTTTTTGAAATTTTGAAAAAATACGAAAAATGACAGCTTCTACGAAGAAAACCTCATTTTTCTGTTGAAAAACAGCATGCTGAAGTCATTGATATTACCAAATGGTTCATCCAATTAAAAAATGCGATCGCGAACCAAAAATGACTTAAACGTCTTTAAGTCTTTAAAGGCTAACTGTGCAAATTCAAATCAATAGTGTGAAAGTTACTCAAGATGTCAATCCCTCCGTGTCAAGAAATGTAGTTTCGAAGTAATCGCGTTCAAAGTTTTGGTACATATTTTAGACGACCTTGTGAAATATTGTCGTCTTACCGCTAGTAAGCGATTCCGGCACCATATAAGTGTCCTTCCTCATCCATCGAGATCGTATTGCACACCTAATCTATGCAATCTGCGGGCAGTTTTTTTGAATGTCCTTGTGCTTTGGTTGTCGCTTTTGTTACACGCGAATCATCCTTAACTTTGCACCATTCATACGCACACTGTTCCACTAAAATAGGTCTAACTTATATATTCACACTATAACAATATGCAACAAATGCAACAATATGCAACAAAATTTTTTTTCGAAGTTCCCAGGGAGGGATATTACCCTTAACCCATTTGCGCTAAAAAAATGATACAAACTTTTTTCAGGATGCTTATGAAAAATTGACAACGTAAATAGGCGCTAAAATATTTTCCTTAACAATGAAAATGAAGAAATAAAGGAAGAAAAATGAACTTTCATTGCATCCCAACGATGCAAACTGCAAGTCCGTTGGGCTAAAGTATAGACACATTTTTTGAATTTTCCGTCGGGGCGGACAAGCTCTTGGCAAAAAGAGCCACTGTGGCATTTTTGACGGAGTGCTCGAATGAGCACTCTCATTCCCTACTACGATTTTACATACGAGGTGCATTGTTGAATTTCGTTAGAGGGGCTTGCAAGCTTGATCTTCAATTCGCCTCTAAAAAGCGTTTACCGTATTCGTCCCGCATTCCCTTCCCGAACGAAAAAAAACGCGATATTTTGTCTTGCTCTTTCTCGTTAACGCTATCTTTGTTTGTCCGAAGAAAACCGAGGAGGAGATTGAGGAGGAGATGGACAATCAAATGGACATGTATGTAAAGTCCAACGACGCTCACAATCTTTTAAGGCCGGAGTTCATCGAGAGCCTGTTCTACATGTGGTATTTGACCGGCAACAAAACGTATCAGGATTGGGGATGGCAGATATTCCAGGCAAGTTCGACATTAGTCGCGACATCGTCTTTCTCGGTGAACAACCATTTTCGCGTTTTTTTTTCTTCGTCGTCCCAGAGATGATATATCGACAAGCTTGATACGAGTCTACGAATTGCGCATGCGGAATTTCGCTCAGTTTGTCCGTCTCGTTGTGTTCTCAGGGCTTCGAGAATTATACAAAAGTGGAGAACGGATACACGAGCATCGGCAACGTACGAAACACGCAGAACACGCGACCGAGAGACATGACCGAGAGCTTTTGGTACGCGGAAACGTTGAAGTACTTGTATCTCCTGTTCGACGATGCGAGAAAGTTGATCGACTTGGACAGATGGGTGTTCAATTCGGAGGGTCATCCACTGCCGGTTTACGAATCTTAACACAAACGTGACGTTTGATCGCGCGAGAAATGTATTCGATCGAAAAGTTGGTCGCGGCGACGAACGGCGTCGAACGACAGGTGCGCGACGAGGGAACGTCTCGAGGCGCGTCGCGACATTCGCGATAATTCGACAATCTTCCCCATCGATCTCTCCGGGCAGTACTTACATTAGGATGATTCTTCGATTTATTATTTCTCCATTCTTCCGATAGGATAGAAAATTACGAGACAGCACAGAGGGTGTCAGACGTATTCGGACTTTTTCTACCAAGTCGTATACGTTACCAGTAAAAAGTGAAGCCCGCAAATTTGCGATAAGAACTCTCATTCTCATGCACACAATCGATTACCTGGTTATAAGTCTAAACCACTATTTTATTTACATCGTTCGGTTTTTCTTGGGTCAGACGTTTTGCAATAACTTTTCGTACAAGTGTAAGTGGAGGTAAATTTTTTTTTCTCCAAAGTTCTTGCTCTCTAGCCTTCAGACGGAGAACGACTACCCCGTAATTCAAGGTCAGGTCTACTCGTGACGATTTCTTCTGAATAGATCCGGTTGGAGGTCATCGGCGAGGTTGGCCACTTTGTAAATAATTGCGACACGCGAAAAATGTACCGCGAAACTTTTTGTCGCTAGTATACACGCTGGATCGGCTATCGAACATTGACACAGTGAGCGAAGAGTCTGAGGGTAATTTTGCCCGAGCCTCGTAGCGATTGTGTGAAATACGACAGAGTCTAGTCGATATTATTTAATGCTGCGCGAAATCCTTTTTCCGCCTTTTTATTTTTTATTTTTGGTCTTATCTCTGCAGCGCGTGATTCAAGTGTGCCCCGCTCCTGAACTGCGTTTCTACGTGAACGCATCCGTTGGTTCGGAATTTTGACAAACTCACAGACGGCTGAGTTTGAACGAGTGCGCGAAATGAGGAGCAAAAAAGAACAACTTCCTCTTTAAATGTCAGCGTAAAGTTGCGATTTTTCGTGCGAGATTTTATTACTCGACAGGGGCAAAAGTCGACACGAGTATGAGAAATCATCGCTCGCTTCTACCGACAGGCTTCTTTTTACTTTGATCCGCTGCAGCGATCATCATTTTTAAAAACCGACTTGGAATTAGCGACGAGGGAAATTCTGTTCAGGGCCTCGTTAGCTTATAGACTATCGAATTGTGATTGATAAATAATTGAATATGATATATACTGGACTGGGATGTATCGTGAGTTATTGCATCGCGCATTGCTGAGTAGGTTAGATCCGTTATTTGTAAATAAACAATGTATCGCAAGTCTGATATACAGGGTGAGGCAAGAGCTGGTAGTAGTAGAATTATTTTCTAGCCTATCACAGACTTGGGAGAAAAATTTTCCTACAAAAGTTGCATAGTGCGGAGGGGCCATCGGGTGGTGGCTACGAGGTTCATCCAGGTCGAGGCGCTTCGGCGATTTCGAGGTCACCTCCATTCTATTCATGGGACCACTGTCTTTTTTTCCTTCGCGATTTTATCGAGGAACTAAAAATAAGTTCGCACACCAAATTTGACGATGATCGGTCAAGATTTAGCGTGAAAAATCGATAAAACAGGAATTTCAATGTTTTTGAGTCTACAATCGGTTTCAAAAAACTGCGCAAACATTTATTCCAATAAAAAGTGCTCAAAGTGATGGCCACCATTTTCAATTTATTCTAGACTAAAAACATTGAAAGCTCTTTTTTATCGATTTTTTAATATTACATCTTGATCGATCATCTCGAAATTTGGTGTGTGAACTTATTTTTAGTTCCTTGATGAAATTATAAAAAAAAGGGAACAATAGTGCCGTTAAAAAAATGGAGGTGACCTTGAAAGCTCTTAAGCGCCTCGACCTGGATGAACCTCGTAGCAACCACTACTCGATGGCCCCTTACGAACTATGCAACTTTTGTAGGAAAAGTTTTCTCCCAAAGTCTGATAGGTTTGGAAATATTGCTACTGCTAATAGTTGTTGCCTCGCCCGGTACTGATAAGCTGACAAAAGTGTCAAACCGCCAGCCGCGTTGCACCTGCGAGTTGTATATACACATATGTAAGGCAAAAAACACAATGATCTGAGCAAGAGACGAAATTCGATCGACAAGGTCGGCCGATTTGTGAAAAAAAAAATAATACCATAGACGCTATTTTCTTTCGATTTTGCATTTCTAAGCTCGAGTATTGTTCATTCGCACAATACGTGCATTGCATACAATCAAATAAACTAAATTTATTGGAATGGACTCGCCGCGCTCCTGACGTTGAAGTTTGCATCGTTCGAACCCAACGATATTTTTGTTCTATTTTTAATTTCTTTATTTTTATCAGTATCCAATGGTTTTTTTGCAAATCGAAGTCGTAAATTTCTTATAAAAATACGTAGAAACGTTTGAGCTACTATTTTCACAGTCTTAATTGGCCAAAAAAAATGTGCGTAATTAAAAAGACTTAATTTTCGTTGCATTCCATCGATGCAAACTTCAACGTTATCCGCGCTTCACGTTATTCTGCAAAATATTTTCGCTGCTATCGAATGATATGCAGGATCAACTTTCTGTTTTAACCTCACAACTAACGTTCGATCCGTCGCATGAGGGAAACAAAAAAAATTGCCGAGCGTTCAGTAACTCCGTACGCCATGTATCAACCATATTACTACAATATTTTAATTTTATCTCTGCTCCTTCAAATTATCCAATACCGTAACAAAATGTAGACTTTTTTCCCCCACTATACATACATCTCGTTTCGCAATAAAACAATCACCCGTGTAAATATGTAAACAACTTTATTGCGATAATTATTCAGCCGGGGAATACCTCGGTCGATGTTGAAGTTTGCATTGTTGGAATGCAACAAAAATAAATCCTTATTAATTGTTAAACATTTTTGTTGATCGATTTAGGCTGTAAAAATCACTCAATATTTTACATACTCTTATTAGACATTTACAACCTTCATTTGCAAAAGAATGCTTTGGAAAACGATAAAAATGAAGAAATGAAAAATGACCGAACAAATCGTTGCACTGCAATGATGCAAAATTCAACGTCGTTATTTCGATCGGAATGTCAGCGGCACGATATCAGTGTGTAACGCGACCACGTGTTCTACATCATTTTCTTTCACTCGCATGACAGTAATGCGTACAAAAGGTTTTTTTTTTTCATTTACGTTCACATTATGTTTCAGGATGAATGCTTGATGTTCTCCGAACATCGGGACAACCGTTCTCGAGAGCCCAGTTCGAATATTGTAAAATTAATGATGTATAATCTCGCTTGACTCCCGTGTCGCGCCGGAAGTGCCATTTCCGCGCGTGACCACGGATCTATACGGCGAAAAATCACAGCTATCGCGTAAATCAATGCATCAACAATATCAATATAGTATTATAAAAATATAATTATACCAAACATTATTGTTATTGTATAGATATGTCCGTATATATATTTATATATCTATATTTATAAATGAGAAGTCGGATTCGATTTTCTAAAATGGCGGTCAACCGGTTGAAAAATGCGTCAACACGGTAGCGAGGTGCGCCCTCTCGATTGCAGTCGGTCACTTCGCAATAGTGCGGCGTGCGTGAGCTTTTTATTTGTACACTTAATTATTACTTCCATGCGTAGATCACGGGCGCGCTTGTAGCGCGGTGGTGCAAAAACTCAAACATCTCACATTATCGCGCACTCGCAACATTGTTGGCTGAAGTAGAGGCATTTGATGATGCACGGATCATCGTCCACGTCGTTAACGAGCCTCTTCTCGTCCGTGTACTTCCGGTCGTATCCATTGTTCTTCTCGATCGGTGGCTGTGGCTCTGGCGTCGGGAGAGTTTTTCGAACTATCGGCACGGCCTCCTCGACCGATATCACCTCGGGGTCGCTCTCACCCGATTCGCCACGAAGCGACTTTACGCTTGTTATCGCCGGCGACGACGATGACGAAATCGTTACTCTTCCGTTCAGCCCAGCGTCGTCCGGAACGTCGTACGTCGTAGGAATCGAAGCTTGCAACGGTGGTGGCGAATCACCCGATCTCATTACGCTGGAAAAGGAAAGGCCGCATTTGTTATTTTCGATGTTTATTTGTTTCCCGTGCTATTGGGGACAAATTGGCTTCACCGATCACATGGTTGGAATGCAACGAAAGTTCTTTAGATTTTTGTTTCCTTTATTATTATTATTGTTGTTGTTGTTAAAGTGGAACTTTCACTTGTAGATTTATATTACAGATCGCTAAATAAGTATATTGGAAAATGTTTGAAGCCTTTTCGTTGGCTCAATCTGGCCAAAGTAGTTGATAGAATTCAGAAATATTAATTTTTATTGCATTCCAACGATGCAAACGTCAATTTCATGAATAATTCACACACTGTGACCATTTGTTTGTTTGTTTGCAATCTCGCTATTTGGCGAACGTGCGCCGTATCGTCGTTACGAATTTTTGTCCTAGCAATAGCAATATATATATATATATATATATATATATATATTACACTTTTTGGTTTATTACGGACTTGAAAAATGGCCGAAAACGAGACAAAGGCGTGTGTATGAAAGAGTTTGTCAAAAATCGATGTTCCGTCTTTGAAATTGTGCCAAAAATCGACAAATAATTGTAGCTCGTCGAGCAAGGCGGCATTTTTCAGAGCCACCGATTATGAAGAGAATGCGCATAGAGCGGAGTTTTAAATCGAAACAAAAAATGAATTAGTAACGATTGAGTAAAAACAAACTTATTTTTGGCCAAGATGCGAGAAAGTTCAGATTTTCAATATCGTTCATTCGTGTCCCTATCGATGTATTTTTACCCTCTGAATACGAATTCACTTCTCTCCAAAGGCACAAAACAGCCGCGTGCTTCATGGGCAATCTTGGAATGCAAATACAGCATTAAAAGTGCGATAGAAGCAAAAAAGAATAACAGTACGAGGCATTAACGAGCAATTGGCCGAGGGTTAATGGGACGGGCTCGCGGGCCGACTTGCTGTAATTCGAGGCCCTCTCCATAAGAGGAGCTATCGGCGTTTGGCACTCGTGTGAAAAACTTTAGGGACACGTTCAAGTTCGTGACGCGAAAGAAAAGAAGAAAAAGAAAAAAAAAAGAAAACACGAATAAACGAGAGCCACGTTTGGACGTACCACTTGGCTCTGGTGCACGGATGCATCCTGGACTTTTCTTCGCTCGTCAACGTTCCGTAAAACGACATCGTCTCCGGCACTTGACTGAGGCCCATTTAATAACCGACAACCAACCACTCGTAGACACGGCCACTTTGAGAAATCAAGTGTGCCAGCAGCGAGCGAACTACTCGAGGCCACTTTGAAATTTGACAAAACGTCGCCGCGGTCCGCAAACGTAACTCCTTTCTCACAATTCCCTCGTCGATATCAATACTTCCGTGTGAAGCGACGTCTCCGTGTCGCGTTCGCACGCTTTTGGTAGAAAAACTTTGTTCTTTTATTCACAACTCGATGACTTTCGTAGCAAGATGAAAAACTCAATTGGCACTGAGGGCGCAACGCTCTGGCGAATTGGCAGAGACGTTTTTTTTCCCCGGCTTGGAGCTTCCGCGACAGTCATTATCTTATCGATCGGCGAGATTGATCACCGAAACTCTTCGGGTGTCTCTCCAAGCGCCTGGACTCCTATCTTTCTCTTTTTATCGGTGATGAATGTAAGAAAAAACGAATGAAACTTGACAGGTGTGCGGGAAGAGACCGGCGACTGCTGGGCTCGACGCTTCGTGCCCGAATGGACATTTTTGTGTTTGCTGGGAATGGTGAAGCGAGAGGAACGACCAATCGGCGTATGTGCGCGCCCTTAGGGGTGGCGTATTGTAAACGGCAGCTGGTACCTCGACCCCCGAAAAGCGCGTCCGCCGACTCGTAGGCCCGGGAACGTGCGTAGCGACAGAACAAATTCACGAATTCATTTTTTTTTCGTAAACTCTAGCTACAATGGGAGCTTTTACGAGCCAGTGCGTAGAGAACAAACCCCAAACAAATGAAATTCCACCTCTAAAGACTTTTCCATTTTTCTTTTTTCTTTTTTCTTTTTTCCAACGTTTGGGTAACGTTCGGCCACAGGTGAGGGGTCGAATTGACACGTAGGAGCGAGGACGGTACGTCGCCGGTGATAAATGTTCAACTGCGAAAGACGGCCTCACGTTTTTCACATCGAGCTGATCTTTTCGGGCCTTCCGTCGCGTCGGTGGGAGAACCGGACGGGCCCGATAGAGGGCGCCGAATCTCATTGGTCCCGAGAGCAAAACAACGGGAGAAAGGCAGGGGCGGAGTGAGACAGAGAGAGAGAGAGAGCCTTGTCAGAGGGAACAGAGAGTTTCTCTGTGAGCTTACTCCCCGAGTTGGTATGCCGCGCGCTTGGCTATGGAGCGCCAAGGCAAAAGTGACTCTCGCTGAGCAACGCGAGGACATCCGAGACTCGTTTTAAAAGAGAAGCCACGAGAACTACTCGACGCACGAGGGCGGAACGCTGACTGCTCGCTCGCTACAGCCAGACTTTTCATCTTCGTCTCGTATTCGCCATCCTCCGACCCTGCACTTGCTGCTGTCTTTTGCCTCAGTCACGTAACTCGCTAACGAAATTAATTCGTCGTAATTGATGATCGCGAGCGTTGTCGATTGAGTTCAATTATGCTTGCTTCCACCATCCAGCTCCCCCCTTTTTTGGCCCGAAGAGAGAAATTTGAGATTTTTCGTTCATTGCTTTTGTAGCGAGAAATTAGGTTGCGTGTTTTGTCATCTTTTGATTCGTAGGCTGAGGTGTTTCATGACGTTCAAGTTTGCATCGTTCGAACTCAACGATATTTTCTCATAAGATACATCAATAATAAGTATATGTGGAGAAACGTTTGAACGATTTTCGCAGCCTAAATGGGCCGAGAAAAATTGCAGTCATTGAAAAGAGTTAATTTTCGTTGCATTCCTTCAATGTCAGGGTTTTTCTCGATTGGTCAATGCTTCGATCTTTTTTTGAGAATTGCTTGTGACATTCCCTTTTGCGATCGTTGGTTTAGCATTGCGGTATTTTTTGGTCTCGAAAACAAAGATAGAAATGGAGGTGTACTGGGAAGCGGAGGGCATAGAGGGAAGACCTGAAGAAACGTGGACCAGGTTACGATCCGGAAATATAGTGAAAGGAGGTAAAAAGGGATACGCAGGTACTCCGTGTCGGTGTTGTAGGAAGGCAGAATGAAAGTTTGGAACACATACTTGAATGCGAGAAAATAAAAGAAACCATTAATAAGAAAGTGGTAGATGGTTTGGAAGAGTGGCGATGAGGCGACAGGGGGAGGGGGGGCTTGCTAAAAGGAAAAATTAATGACGAAATTGAAGAAAAACCGATCAAAGAATTGTGCGATTATGTGAGGGCCGTTGAATGCATGGTAAGAGAGGACGCATAAAGGAGAAGAGAACGAGGGATGAATGTTGACAAAAAAGAAGAAAACGCGTACAAGAGTAGCAAATGTACACCATGTGTGTAAAAAAATTTACACAATGTACACAATGTGTGTAAGAACCCGCAAGGGCATGCTTGGGAATAAAGAACTACACTATTGCGGTTTCCTTTTGATAATTCCTTGTTTCTTTTGGCAGATATGGGCTGTGAAAATTATTCAATTTTTTTTTACGTATTCTTATCAGAGATTCGCGACTTGTTAGAGATTCAGCTGGCAATATAAAGTTTTTGGATGAAGATAAAAATAAAAAAATTATTTAAAAAAATCGTT